>JACEGR010006542.1:0-59515 GCA_014170235.1 Listronotus bonariensis | reverse complement strand
ATTTTTTAAATGGAACAACATACTTATAATTATATTTTTGAATTCTTTGTAAAATTCTAAGTATTTTTTATTAAATGTACTATATGTGTCTTTAACTATATTTGGGTTATTGACTCACAAAGAGTTTATATTTGGCTAATATTATTTAGTTAAATATATCAATATACAATAAAGGTCATTCAGGTGACTACCTAATACTTTAAAGTCATTAAAATGTTTACCTATTGGTGGATTTTAATACAAGTTTTTTAAAATGAATTATTTGTTAGAATAAAATCTACATTATAGGAACGCTATACTACAAGTGTGAAGAAAATTCCAGTGAAGCAAAAGAAGATACATTGATAATTAAAAAAAAGAGTTTGTAGTATCAGGTATCACCTGCATTACCTGTATTTCGTATTGAGATATTTAATTAAATAAGCCAAAAATATGTCCTTTTTAACGTCCATAACTCAAAAACAAGTAAAAGATAAACATGTAGTACCCTTAATAAAAAATACTCCATAGAATTCAAAAATTTGATAATAAATGTGGCGATCTATTTAAAAAATACCACATTTATGGCGCAAGTCTTTTGTTTTTCATCCAATTGTTTTTTTAAAACGATTTTTAAATTATTCTCTTTTTCTCTTAAATGGAACACTCTCTCTGTACAGGGTCATTCATTTTAAAGTAAACAGGGCCTTATTTTTGAACTTCCCTGTACTTTTTACAAAAAACGAATATAGCCATTTCGTATATTTCATAAAATTCATTAATTTTATCAGAAAAACATTTAAATCAAAAGAGTTACAGCACGAGTCACGTATTTTTTATCTCTATCCATTGATATAAAAATATATGGGGTATATATTTTTATATCAATGGATAGAGATTTTCACGAGGAATTTGGTCATATAGGGGTTGCTGGGCTTATTTTCTGCGGTTCTAATGCAATTAATTAAAAACTGCATTATACTACGAGAATAGTTTTACTTGAAAAACCTGGCTGCCACAAGTGACAGATGCTTATTTGTCAATGTCAAGAATTTTGAAAAATAGGTATAATAATTTTTGAAATAGTTTTATAATAAGGTTTTCAGATTAGAAGAATGGCTTTAAATTATTATATATGCTAAAAATAATATGAGATACCTATTTCTAAACCCAAAAAGTAATAAACGTATTTTTAAAACTCTTGTCTTGTTTACTGCCGAAAGTTAATTTCTGTGGCGCTTCTGGTAAAACCGTATATAATATTTTTATGGTTATGGGATAAATGGTTAATAAAGCTTGTGTTTAAAATTGCGTCGGCCATTTTCTGTCATTATTTTACCAAATCAATAAAAATAGCGGTGAACATGACATTTTCGAATGCCATTTTCTCAAAAAGTAATTAGGATAGGTAACATGTGATATATGCATTTTCTTGAAATTGCCTGTGGAATTCACTTTTAGAAAAATATTTAGGTTGTTCTTTTTAAAATAGAAAAATTGGAAGCAT
Organism: Listronotus bonariensis; assembly: GCA_014170235.1. Taxonomy (NCBI): domain Eukaryota; kingdom Metazoa; phylum Arthropoda; class Insecta; order Coleoptera; family Curculionidae; genus Listronotus; species Listronotus bonariensis. Next base: position 58,029 of record JACEGR010006542.1, on the reverse strand, counting down.
TTTCATTTAAACCGGATGTGCCACATTAAACCTCAAATATCAGAAATCTGCATTTTCTCCAATCATATATGTTCGACCAAAACTGCATAATAATCGTGTAACACTTTTTAAAAAATTTACAAGCTTGCTAGTAATTTCATGGGCACCCGGTATAATTGTTATAAATGTGTAAAAAGAAGTACTTAGATTTAAATAAAATACTTTCCTGATCATTGTTGTAAGATATTTTTTTTTAAATTTGCAATCAAACTAAAAAAATTTGCATATTGTACCAAGTAAAAACAAAGGTCGTTACTTAAACAATAAACTTACGAGTAAAAGGCTGCATTAAACTTATTTTTATAGGGCAATTCGTTTTATTTCCATCTCTTTTCACATCATGCGCTGGCTATAAACGTAACAAGTAAAGTCGTATAAAGGTTAAATACTAAAACTTTGCCATTTAGCCATACAAACAACAACCATTCAGTTTATGACAGTTACGAAATTAGATCCGCGTTTACATGTATAACTTTGAAAATTATTTGCAGCAAGAGTATGGTAGCGTCAGCGAAAAGTGAAATGTATAACACTAACGCCCGGCATTGTCAGGCTTGATGTGAATATATGTTGGAGAGAACATAAATGAGCAAAATGAATACTTTTGCTCAATTGCATTGGCCACTATAATAAAATATAAATTAAGTTAGCACACAAACTTATTAGAATTTGTATTTTTAAGCATTAAAACAACTTTTTACCCAATATTAAGGGTCATGGGTATCCTGGTGGAAGAACTGGAAATGGGGGCGTCCTATAAGGTCCAATTTTATTTGTTCATATTTAAATTTTTACCAGAATGTGTTGAATACCATTAAAATATTTCTTAAAGCTTCCTTTGTGGTTTTAGGTCTTGTTAGCAACAAGTTAATGTTACCTTGGAGAATTAAAAGCTGTTTCTTCTTCTAATTAGCGCCCGAATCAAGTATAGCAAATACAGAGCTTCTTTGATGAGTAATTTAAAATAATTTTGTTCTTTATATAAATTAAAACTGAGGTATCCTAAAGGTGAATGTACACTAGACGCTCAGGTCTTGGTCAAACATAAATATTAATGCATACTTGCACACCATAGCTAAAGTCACGCTCAGGTCACGGTCAAGCATCCTTTATGCTATAAATATCAATGCACACCATAGCTAAAGTCACTCTCAGCTCACGGTCTACTTAAGTCGCGATAAAATATTGTTACCGCCATTTTACTTTAAACGACAACACGGGATCGCCCGTGACCCCGACAAATAATATTTTAGAAATATGTTTTAGGAAAGTTGTCTTATAATCTTGCTGCTACACCTACCTTTGTAGCTTGGCTGTTACTATTATCACAAAAATAAACGTATGCCGCAGAAGTTTATTGCCTAAATTATAGGTGTTTAGGGTTTCTGGCGACACGTGTTGTTATTTGCTAATAAAAATACATATCCAAAAATAAATAGTTAGGTAAAAAGGAATTTTACCGCGACATAAAAGAAAAGTATAATGATATAGACAATAATATATATGACTTAAGTAATAATAAAAGTAAATCTGAAGAGCAAGAAGAAATAGAAGTTTATGCTTCCGAAATAGTGTATAAATCAACTTAAAAACGAATCGTGACTATGAAGTACCTTTAGCACATCTACAACAATATGATTTATAAAAGCAATGGTTACAGATGGCACTCTAATCTTTTTTAATATACATGGACAGGAAAAGAATTGATTCAGCATACTTCCTAAACCTAAAGGGACAAAAGCTGAGTAGGAAGCTTGAAAATTTTATTATAACGACAACATGCTGCATGAAATTGTTACTCATACAAACAAAAACCTTTGTGGAAATAAGATCCACTTTTTAAAAGCACAAATAATAAACAGTGCTTTTCTTTAATGTTCCCCTTCCCTTTTATTTTTTGAACAAATTAATTTAAAAAATTAAAACTTTGGGATATGAGATAATTGCATAAATACTATATTATTTAAAAGTAAGCCTTCTTGTAAAAAAATAAATGGAAAGGGGGATCTTGTGATACACCATTTAAAAATTCCTGACGAGTACTTTATAACCTCAAAATACAAAATCAATACCTTTACCTAATACAAAATGGCCGCACTTTAAAAATAACCCTAATAGCTGATTATGATGGCTATATTTCCGAAACTTACAAAGTTAGATGCACTAAATAAAGTGCTCGCCAAGAAATCGGGACAAGCAGTTTTTAGCACCATATTTAACTTGTAGTAACTTTGGAAATAAAAATATTTTAAGCTGCGGATTTCGGTTTGCCAGCGCCATTTCGTCTAGATGACATGGCCAAAATATTTTGAAAATAATCAAATGTTCATGGTATACAGGAATTGGTCAATGAACAGATGCCAAAATTACGTAAAAGTTTAGGGGTGTGTGATTCCGGTAATAATTTTTTTTCGCATTTAATTATAGTCATTAGTAAAGTAACATCAATATCTCCAGACGTTTTTGCCAGTTTTAAATTTTCCGATTAAAATCTGAAACACCTCTGTATAATGAAAGAGTCAGTTCTGTTTGATTACCCTGTACGAAAAAAAAATCATTAGGTAGTAATTAATTTAAAATTTCCCAGATCCATCAAAAATCCACAAAAGACACATTTAGGACAATGGAATCTGCCTGGTAGCAGTATCGTGGCAAAGAGCACCTAATCGAAAAGAATAAAAACGTCAGAAGTATTGACGCGAAGCTGCATATTGACCAGATTTCAAACCAAACAACAGCATTACAGCCCAATTGTCATAGCTTAAAACAGAACAATAGCCATATTTTGTGCAATTTTATCTTTACTGTTTGTTTGACCCTGTATTTTATAGAAATGGCCATTTACCAATAAAGTGGTTAGGTAATAAAAAGAACCAGAAAATAAGCTTTCAGAATGTGAAAACCTGGTCGAAATCGGTAAAGCCGTTTTAAGTTACAGCGTTTTAAAGATATTGGTAGCAAAGTTTTGACACATTTTGTTTAGTAGTGTCTCTGGGGCTAAAGGGCTGTAATCAAAAACTGGCAAAAACGTCTGGAGATATTGATGTTACTTTACTAATGACCTATAATTAAATGCGAAAAAAAATTATTACCGGAATCACACACCTCTAAACTTTTTGTAATTTTGCATCTGTTCATTGACCACCCTGTATACCATGAACATTTGATTATTTTCAAAAATCATTTTGCGCCATGTCATCTAGACGAAATGGGCTTTAGCAAACCGAAATCCACAGCTAAAAGTATTTTTATTTCAAAAGTTACTACAAGTTAAATATGGTGCTAAAAATTGCTTGTCCCGATTTTTGGCGAGCACTTTACCAGAAACTTTTTATTAATACCTATTTTTTTAAAATGATCTAAATATACAGGATTGCTATTATATTTGGCTACTATCAATCATTTTCAAAATATACAGGGTGGTGCGTCGCCAAGCGGAACATAGGAAGTCCCATGTAAATTTTAAAAGGGTTAATTATTGGCTCCCCTGTAAATTTTTCAGACAAAATGTAAAATAACTTTTTAAAAAGTCAATCCTGACAAATTCTACTGCCAAGTTTCAAAAACTTTTAATAGGCGAATCTTAAATTATTCAAATAAATTTAATTGCAAAATTACCAAATCTTTCGGTTCAGGTAGAACCAAACAAGCAGCAGCCACCATCAAACATTTTGTTATAAGGCTGTCACTAATTTATTGACAATTTTTCTCATGTCAGTGACACATTTATTTTACTTGTTTGGTTTTACCAAAGACAATTGTAGTTTTACTATAGACACCCAGAACATTGCTAAATTTTGGGTCATCAGCCTGGACGCTCGCTTCGTGGAATTTATGAAGTGGGTATCCATCGAGTACGCACGTGAACATTACGTATAATTTGCAGCTTCATAAATTCAGCCAAGCCAGCGTCCAAACTGATGACCAAAAATTTAGCATTGTTCTGGGAGTCTATAGTGAAACTAGAATTGTCTTTAGTTTTACCTAAAACGACAATTTGAAAATTTTGCAATGACAATAAATTGAAACTTGACATTAGGGTTTGGTCTTTTCAAAAGGTATTATTTTTTTAATGTACAGGTTGCCATAATTAACCCCCTTAAAGTTTACAAGGGATTTTCTATGTTACGCTCGGCGACGCAACACCTGGTTTGCGGTAGCCACAAAAATAAAGTATTTTGGTCTAGATTCTCTTATTTTTCTTTAAATATTATTTTAGGGCCTTTATTTCCAAACAAGCAAAAAAGCTCACATGGCCATATTCCACGACGAGATACAAGTAGATGGACCTATCGTATTCTATTTTGGCGCCCAAGAGAATCCACAAAACGACTGGAAAGAACCCAGAGACGATGGCGCATTGCGCTACGACATTTAGAGAATTGCGTAAAGTGCTCTAAAGTAGAAAGACGTAATAGAGCTTGGAAGAGGCCTACAGCCTACAGTGAATAAATACGGGTTGAGGAAGGGAAGAGAAGAGCAGTCAAAACATTATTGTGAATTATTTTGAAATGTTTTTTTTACCTGCCTTAAACAAGCGCACCCAAAACAATAAAAAAAAATAAAATGCAAAATTATTGTACAGTACTACTCCTAACAAAGTGTATTTTATCTCTCAACATATACAAATATACATATCTATTAGTGGGTTTGTATTAAAAATAAAACAGAACGTTTAAAATATTGGTTATTTGTTATTTGTTTATTTAACTATTTAAATAAAACGATGTAAAAAATTTATAAAATAGAGGAATATTTTCCTTAATTTAAACATTTTAAATAACGTGTAAACAGTTGATGTTTGGAATAGAAAATAATTTGACCTTGGGTATTTTTTTTTGGTGTAAATTAAAAATCTGAAAAAAATCATGTTTTGGACACTTATGTATATGATGTATTACCAAAAGATGTTTTTTCAGATTTGTTTATTATCCATTTAAGTAATACTAAAATTAATTTAAAAATAAATTATCTATACAACCACATATTTTAAAAACAACCTCTTTAAAATGTTACAAAAATTAATTATTGACACTATTTTTCTCTTCAACTATACGCTTACCTATATGTGGTTAACCCTTAACCACAAAGGTGCCGTTTCTGAAACGTAACCGGTTGTCTTTTTTTACCATAGATGGACAACAAAAATTTTCCTTTTTTATTGCGGTACAAGAATAAATTTTTAAACAATTTTAACTTGCATTTAATACAGTTTTAGAAATTTTTTAATAAAATAACAATAAATATTAATTCAATTATTTTTATTTTCAATTTTTGTCATTTGCAACAAAAAAATAAAAAAATATGGGTGTATTAATAGAAAATAAATAACCCTTTTGACCATTTATAAAGATTTTTACCATTTAAAAAGTTGCCATCGCAAAGTATTTTTTACTTCTCAGTTTCATCTTTACTTTCATTGTCTAATTCGTTGACCTAGATCTCTGAGTCAGTGTCATGATCCGATGGTATAGAGTCGACATCTTATTTAATATTGCTACCATCAGAAATAAATTCTTATTCCCATTTTAGCGAAACTCATGATGGTAGTTCTAATACTTACTCCTTTATACAGGGTCTTAAAATACGTAATTCATAAATGCAAAAAGTCAGAAATAAAAATAAATCATATTTTGAAATTGGTACGTACCCACGGCGTACCAGTAAATTTCAAATTAATTTCAATAGTTTGCTTGCCATAAAGCATACACTTTTTACGACTTAGATAATATCATGAAACTAAGTGCCAGAAAGATACATGGGCGCATATAAAAGGAATTGATTGGGATGCAGGATCTTGACAAATTTTTATGCTCCGCCGGTAAAAATGACCGGATCTCTGGAGTTACGGGTTAAATTAAAACCTATTCTACCCAACTGTTTACATTAAGCCTAAATTAAATTTTTGCATTTAGGCAATGTGTTTTGTGTTATTAAAAAAAACATGTTTTTTGAAATTATTCTGACCCTATGCTTTATCGTAAATATTTTTTAAATTTTAAGTGTTATAGGTATAAGCGTAGCCATATAATTGTAAAAAACCAAAAAAATTTTCGAGTTACGTTTTATTATTACCTACAAGTCGGGTAAAAACAACAAATCTACTATGCAGTTACAAAATTAAAGTTTTTAATATTTTTTTAAGTCACTTTTCAGTACATCTAAGTATAAATAAATAAAAAGCAAACATAATAATGAAAATTCTGTTATAGATGGGTCCACATTTAATTCATTCTGAAAGTAATACCGCAAAGTACACAAAAAATGATAAAGTCAATAAACCCTTTTGTGAACAATGATTTATTGCGGCAAAAAATATTCAACTCGACGAGTTTCTAGTTCCACGCCACGTGCCACCGGTTTTATGGCAAGACAGAGGCGAAATAAGAGGATATTTTTTGTGTACGTGACACGTGTTAAAGCAGTGTTTTTTTATTTATCTAGAAAATATGACATCAGGCTCTGTCAGCGCTACGTGCCTTCGAAAATATTTGTTTATTTTATCATTTCTTGTGTACTTATCAGTATTGCTTTTAGAATGAAATAAATATGGACCCATCTATACTAAAGCCTGTATGACCAAATTATAAAAAACTATAGTTAAAAACTACTACGTAGTCTCAATATTTACATTATGCATCTAAGAATAATTCTCGTATTTCTTCGTTCTTATTTAAAATGGCAACATAAAATAACAATGGCACTTAGCTACCATTTAAAAGAATCTAAAGTCATTAAAATTAAACACAAAGTGCTTAAAAATTTCCGGGAGTTTAAAATCAACCAAAAACATTAAATAAAATCTCGTCTTACAACAAAGTCGGATAAACAAATGATATAAATTAAGAACAACATAAAAGTTTTAAAACTAAAGTCATTATAACGGGATTTATCTCATTGTTCCGTTTCCAGAATAAAAATTATTCTTTAGAGATACTAAATGCGAAAAACAGTCCAAATAAAAGGAGCTAAGTGCAAGCAGTATGAAAATACATCGTGACTGACAGTTCAATTTGGGTTTATTACTTGGAGAAATTTACAAAAATATATAAACATAAATGAAGATTAATATCGGCTTTAAATAAACAACTTTCTTATCTAGAATGTGGTAAACAGTGACATTTTCATTTGTATCTAATGATACTGGATACTGCTTTGTTTATGGCGTTGCTGCAAGGCAATTGCCAGCTCTATGTGGTGGGAAAATCTGGATTGTCGAGCTTTCCGCTCCCAGAAATTCCGATTTAAAATATTTAAATATTTAAATCAACAACAGCGATAAACTTCTGAACATGCATAAATTGTGACTGTCAAGCCAGCAGCTGCTACTGGTATCGCGCATAACCGTCACTTTCCACTACTGACGTTTTTCCGCAAGGCGTGCGCACCTCCTCGACCATACGAAGACACCATGTGTTCAACACCAAAACGTAAAAACCTCGAGGCTTAAGGAATCTTTACTCACAGCGCTTAGCCCCAGAAGAAAGAAGCCCTAATTTAGCGTGAATCTTTTCTCGATCCCCAAGGGTACAGCTACGCTCGTATGACGCCTTCAATCGCCTACCCGGGAAGTCTATGTAGACTTTTACGTAAACGTGAACCGCACTACTCGAAGACCGCGGAAAGAGTGTATATAATGATAATTCACAAATGTAATAAAAAGGTTGGTTAAGATTTGTTTGGTATCAAGACACACAGCAGCGTGTAAAGCCAAGTTTAAGCAAAGGAACTGATACAGGACCGCGTACAATATTACACGAACCAGTTGATGCCACTTTTGACCCTTTCATACCTTAAAACATATTTAACGTAAACACACGAATCCACGTGTGTTTATTTATACACATAAGGAAAACTAGAAGCCCTAATTTTATGAAGCTAGCTTAAACGGTTATAAAGATATGAAGGTCCAAAAGTCGTCAATTTTCCACTTACAGACTTACTGATATATAGATAAAAATCTAACCCACTTTCAGGTAACCTAGAAAGATGAAATTTGAAATTCAGCTCGGCAATTGTGTGTAACCGTAGGAAAAAATCTGAAAAAAAGGTAAAAGAAGGGCCTTCCATACAAAAAAGTGTTTTTAATTGTATCGTTTAAACCGTTACAGGAAGGTCCTCGGTTTGATTCCAGGCGGAAACATAACTTTTCTATTTTTTATTTAAATTATTAATAATATAATGACAACTTAAACAATATTATGTTCTTTGTTTGTTGCCACCCCAATAAACAAACTGAATTCACATACAAAAGGCATGAAGGAAATGATGCTGGTTAGTGGTAATTGTATTGTTTTATATTTATTTTCTTAACAAAGAGTAATGATATCCCACCAAAAACTTTATTATACGAAAAGGTAAGCCAAGTTCAATACTAAAATTTGCTTGGCTGTTGGCATCGCCGCAAAAAGAATGGAGATCTAAATAAATGCCACGTTCTGTACAAAATCCCAATATGTATGAGATTTTAAAGTAGGTTGGATTTGACTTGGCCAGTATTTATCAGAATTTTAAAAATATATTTAAATAGGTTAAATAACTTTATGGAATACATAATGTAATAAAAATGGTTAAGTTAAATCTAAGCTACTTTTAGATCTCATACATAATAAGATTTTGTACAGAACTTGGCATAAGATCTCATTTAGATCTTCATTCTTTTTGCGACGATGCCCAGTGGAAAGCCTAATGTTCAGTATTAAACTTGGCTTGCCTTTTTCACATTTATATTTTTGGTGGGATTGCAATTTACCCAAATATGTTGCCTTCTAGTGAATTTATTTTAAAGTCAATTTCATCCAGCAATAATTTGAAGAATACAATCAGAAAACATAAAAATGAAAATTCTGTGACTAAAGCCTGTATGAATTACTTTTACAAAACATAAAATACAATTGAATTAAGATCATACTTTTCTCTCCGTTATGCTACAAAATATAGACTTTTTCAATTTCCCAATCCAAGAGTTTTTTTATATATTTTCTATGATATCGTACATAATATTTAAACCTAAGAGATTTTTCTTTCTGCTTTGGGCTGGATGGTATGTAAGCAACTTTTTAAACTTATGCCTACCTATTTTCATGATCCTAAAATATTTAATGTGTTAATCAGGGGCGTAATTTGAGGCAGGACAGGGGTGAGGCTTAGCCCCACAAAACGGCAGTTAGCCTCCAAACCTATTGGAAATTTACAACATATTAGTGTTTTTCGGCAAACATATTCTATAAACTGAGACTTAAGCCCCCAAAAACAAGCAGCTTGTTGCGCCACTGGTGTTAGTTTTTAATTGACTTAATAATCCAAACAAGAATATGAACGGTGTTTTGGGCAACGGCACACGGTGTTCTGCTCGGGGATGCGGACCGAGCAACAACCATCCAAGTTATGGAATGAATGGTGTGTAAATGAGAAGGAGTAGGGGTCAAGGTACAATAAGCCTTCAGGCTGCAGTGCACCACCTAGGGGGCGGTCATCGGACCTGGGTGGGATGACCCCGAAAGGGTGAAAGAAAAAAAAAAAAAAAAAAATAACAAGAATATATTGACTTAATTTAAAAAGTCAGTACTACAAAAATGTATTTTATTAGCTGACAATGTCAGACACTATGGATACTTAAGATGGGTTTTTATGGTTTTACAAAATATTTCAAATATCGTCAGAGATATCAATATTCCAATATGGGCTTTCGATTTCTTTTCTGGAGAAAACAACTATAGTGAAAACAGTTCATGGTTTTGCGTTTTGTTTCGGAGCTGCAGGGTGATTTACAGATTTTACCCATTTTCTTTAACTCGTTTGCTATTAAAGTTATAAAAAACTTGATAAAAATTGGTTATGGAGTTTTCTCGTAGAATATTATGGTGTAACTAGCTTTTTCCTATGTTGGGCAGTTTTGAAGAAAATAACTCAACTTATGTTTTTTTTTATAAAACATCCTCTATATTTATTTACACAAACCCACTTTAGACTATTAGACCTCAAACTTTAAAACGTTAACATAGTGTGAAGTAGTTGAAGTTGACGGAAAACATAATAACTATTTTCAAAGTCTAATTTTTGCTCAGTAAAAATAATAAATGACAGAATATGTAATATCTTAGAAACGACTTAGAGCAAATACAAAATGTGACATCCTTTTAAAGAATTATCAGCGAAAACATTGTTTGTAGGGTAGTGCGATAAGAAGTGTAAGGTGTATGTATTGGAGAACAAAGATTTGTAAGTAAAAATTATGTTTAAAAAATAAAAAAGAACAAAAAGTACTTTGCATGCTATTTCAAAAACATAATGGTGTATCAATCTTGTTTAACTTTAAACAAATTAATCTAACGAATTAGCAAACAAAATAGGTTTCTTTCTTCCGTAAAGTGTTTTGGCCATACAGCGTCATAATAATTAACACTTACATGTCATCGACGTCAAATATGGAATGAAAATGTTTGGTTTGCTTGGTTATATAAAAGCCTAATTAGTATCTTTAACCATAAAGTATTTGTGTGAGAACATATATGTGTCTGCTTAAAAATGTACAAAATATTTACTGTGGTTGTTTCCATTTATATTGTGATTTTTGATGTTAAAGCTGTTATAATAAAACCTATAGTTATGGATCAGCCCCAATTGGATCCTGATAAAGTAGACCAAGAACTTCGTGTAAAACCATTTCCAGTAACTCAAACTCAAGTTAATGGATTAACTGGCATTGAAACCCGTAGTAACCAAGAAGAACCACATAAAACCAAAACATTTAAAAGTGTAGGTGTTTCATCTCCAGTTCAAGAAGAATCCGATTTTTTACCTCATCGGTATGATGACACCAAAAAGCACTTTCATCTTTTAAAAATTCTTAATTATTACGATTTTATTCCATGGTATAGTTTGGAAAATCTTGGAAGAGGAGAAGATAGGCATTTGCAGTTTGAAATTGATGATTTGGATTATGCAAATAAAAACAGTGAAACCAAAATGTTGGTGAAAAGAAACAGTGATTTTGTGAAAAGTTCCAATAAGCAGAAGAATAGTGCCCTTAGTAATAAAGGTTATAGTGCTTTGGAAGATTATAGAGATGTTCTCCATTATTACTTTGTTAAAAGAGACGTTAATGAGTTTTCTTATAATCAAAATGACCCAGAATTACGAACAAAGAGGGATTTGGGAAATTTTTCTCCTGAGCAAATTTTAAGTGCGGATTCCGATGATCCAGATAATAATAACTATAGATATATAGCATATGTACCTTTTTTAAAGTAAGAAAGTATTATATTGAAAGAAAACGGCTAAATTTCGGTTTATAATTTTGATTTTTTTTCGTTTCGGTGATATTTGAAGACTGATAATTTTACACTAGAAATTATTGTATTGTGAAAATTGTATTTATGTTGTAATTTGTATAAAATGATAAAATAATTTTACCTAAGAGTAATAAAACATTTGAAATAAAAATATTTTAAAGCTTTTATAAAATTTAAATTACAGATTTAATTTTACATGAAAGTTTAACCCAGTCACTTCTTTAAAATATTTTTAAACAGTATTTAGTATTATTATCGTCGGCCTTAAAGTAAAACTCACTAAGTGACCTTTTGTGATTCAGAGAATAAAAACGATTTTATACAAAATTTGTGACAAAAAAGGAAAAGATAGGCCATCTTTTTATGTAAAATATTTCAATAAAGGTTTATGGATGTTATAAATGTAACAACATAATTATTTATACACAAAGTCTTTACTATAAATAACTTAAAAATATTCTAACAATTTTTTTAGCAAAATGTACTTGGTGACTTTCTCTCTTAAACCGACATTATAATAAATGCATTTGTTTTTATTATTAGTTAAGGTCAACTGTAATTTGCTTTTTTTTGCACTTAATATATTAAGTATTTTATTTCTTTGTCCCAATATTTTAAAATATACACAAGATATGGTCACCTTAATTGTAAAATCACCTAATTCCATTTTAAATCAAACATGCATTGCCATCTTTAGCCTTATAAAATAAGGTTTAACAAGGCATTAAAATCATATTTTTTATTATTTATTTAATTGTGAAACTACCTTATTCCAGTTTTTATAAAAAACTGTGATTTTAATGCTAGCCTTATTCTATAAGACAAAAGATGGCAATGCATGTTTTATTAAAAATGGAGTTGGTTTTAAAATTAGGGTGACGATATGCTACATATAATAGACTTCAACTATACTATAGTTCCAGCTTGCTCCTTAACCTTTTATAAGTAATTTTAGCATGTGTTTTGGGGAATGTTGTAAATATTGTAAAGGTTGATGAAAAAATAAATAGTTATTAATAATAATGCAATTTATTTAAAAACAAAATCCACCTATAAAAGAAAATTCTTTATTTATTTCAATTACAGTAGTCTTAAGCAACTTGTTTATAGTATTCTATTTCTAATAACTCAATGATCGTTTTTTTGTTTAACCCCTAAAAGGCTTTTAACTGTAAGTATTAGTAGTTCACCTATTAGATCGCGTTTATTTAAACCCTCAAAATAAATGACGAAAATAAATAAAATAAATACACGTAAAACACCGTTAATAATGTGTTTTATTTAATTTCTAAACTTTAAATACCAAAAAATTTGATCTTTTTATCGAGTATTGTCGAATTTTCACCTTTCCTTGCATTTAATGGACCAATTTAAAGTGTGCAACAGTCTAACTGCTTTACGTGCAGTCGTGCGTAACATCATTTTGCCTTTGATTTTCCTAAGTTATAAAAGGTTTTACTTTAAAAGCACAAACAAATAAAATAAGTAAATTTAAAATAATTTATTCTTTAACAAATAACTATATCTTACTGTTTATCAGACTGCAAAATATGCCAAAATATTGAAAATATTAAAGGAAAAAATAGACAGATTAGCTCAAAACGACATATCTTTTTACATTAAAACAAAAATTTGCTTTTTTTATAAACTTGTTAGTACAATTTAAAAAAGGGTCACATTGCTATGTGTTAAAAAAATAAGGCGACCCTAAACATTATTACATTATTTAAAGGAGTCGGGCACTACCATTAAAATAAACTATATAAATTCTAAACTTAGTTTAAATTTTTGCCTCAATTATATTATTAGATAATTTTCGAAATAAATAATTGTATGTGTAAAACACCTAATATTTTCTTGATAAAATGGTGACCGAGTTATTTAGATCGTAAGAACCAGGTACCCGCTCTTGGGTTCATTTCACAGTACTCACTTGTGCTTACAAGTTGCATTAATGACAAGAAAAACATTAAAAGCAATTTAAAAGGTTCTTATTGTTAGAATTATTCTGAGCCTCTTTATTAGAGATATTCATAAGTCACTCTTTAGATTTTATTTTTAAAAAATATAAAAAAGTGTATCGATCATCAATAACTTACTTAATATTAAAAAACCTAATTAAAATTATTTTTTAAAAGCACTGTTTTAAAACCATAGCCTCGTCAGATAATATCATGGTTTGTGCTGCTAATAAGCGTTTAGTACTTAGAGGTGTTTTTTTATTATTAGGCTATTTTAAGACATTTTATGTTTTAGACTTTGGTACTAACATTAAACTATGACATATTTGTTATTAAAATAAAATAGTAAAGGTTAGTATCAATAATAACTTCATTTTGATGGTCCTTTAAAAATGTTTATTATAATAATAGATATTATTTAACTTTAATACAGAGCATTTCTTTAATGTCCCCCCTTCTCTTTTATTTTTATTAAAAAAATGCATTATTAATAAATTTGAGGCGTCTAGATGCAAAATCCCACATCTCCATGTAACCTTATTCTTGGAAAATGGCGAAAAATTATTAAAATAATAATTTTAATGTTAATTGTTACTAAGTAGCAATTAAAAAATTCTTTAAGATAACGTAGCGATATTATATATTAAAAAAACCTACAGGTAATAGATTTTAGATAATTTCATAAATAAAAATTATGGATGTCGGCTTTTGCATGTAAGTATTACAAATGTCGGGTCTTGCATCTAAAAAAATTGAAATACGTTGGCATTTGCATCCAGGATTTTATAATAAATTAAAAATAAAAAAGTGTACACACAAGCTTCCAACAGTTTTATTTTTTAAAATTTTAAAAATCCTTTCGGTACGAAGTGGGTCCGCCAACTTACTGGCGCGCGTTTAACTACACATGCGCGACCAAGCTTAACACTTAACGATGATTGATTGGTTGCCTTTGAGATGTCAGTATTTGCAATTAATTTAGGCTAATATAGGTTTGTTCCAGCAGGCTGTCAGAAATGTTTGCAACCGTTCGGATGTCAAATTTATCGTTCCAGCAGTGCCAAGTTTGTAACATTATACAATTGTTTGTTGTTCCAGCAGTTTCTTCAAACATTACTGACAATTTTTAACATAACCTTTCTTGTATTGACGTATAAGCAGTATGCACGCCTTGTTTATTTTCGTTCCAGCAGAAAACTGACTAATGTTTGTAACAATTTCTGCGTTTTCCAACTTTCTGCTGGAACAAACCTTATATGTCGGATTTTGCATTTTATGTGCAAACTTAATTACTAGCGATATTTCATATTAGATGTCGGATTTTGCACACATTCGATTTGGAAATGGATTCTGGGGAAAATTTTCTATATAATAGCGCAAACAACTTATTTTCATTTTTTACAATTTCTTGAGATGTCGGGTTTTGTATTTAGACGCCTCATTTTAGAGTAAAATTGGCAGATAAAAATTCTAAGATTGGTGCTGCTAATCTTGGAAAAAGTTAAATGGTAAGGAGGGTGTTTATCATCATTTTTAAGCTCCTGACGAGTACTTTAAAACCCGGGAATATATAGTCAATATCTTTACCTACTTCAAAATGGCGGTAAGATTACCTAAATACCTGATTTGGATGGTCATATTTCCAAACTAATAAAGTTAGATGTAATTAATGTGGTATTTTGCGTATTTTAATATCTTCTTATTGGTGACAATATACAGAGTAGTACAAAAAGTATATATTCTTTTAATAAAGCACCCTGTATATAATATCATCACCAAAAAGATCTTTAGGAGACATGCAAAAAGCAAGTAGGTTCCCAAGTAAGACCTTGTGCATTTGTCATTTTTTAAAAGCATATATTTGAAAAACTAAAAATCATTGTTCTAATTGGAGGGTTATTGTTCTTGGATATATGCTATCTCTCAAACGTGTTTAAGAGAGTTCATACTACAGAAGGGATACTTCCACCATTAGTAGTAATTTAATAAATAACACATTTCTACAAAAACTTTATTCTTAATAAAAAGTTTGGCATGGTCTAAAACCCAAAACAAAATTATCAGATATTATTTGTAGTTGCTGTACGAAGTATGGTAAAAAATATGAATTATGCTCAGGACAAAAGTACTTATTTTTACATAAAATAAAGATAATTATTGTCAAATTGTTTATTATTAGTTGATTATTTGTACCTGTAAAAGTTTTTGAGTTAACAATATTGTGTAAGGCAAAATTTTCAGTTTAAAACTTTTTATTAGGTTTATTTGATATATATTCGATGACTTGCTACTAAGACCCTGATGTTTTTAAAATCAATAATTTGTTTTTTTTTACAACGACATACCTAATTTATACAAACACTTTTCATGTTTGACTTTGCCTTTTTTATTTTTTTTAAATATGTTTTAAACAAGGTTTTGTTTTAAAATTTACGGTTTCATATTTTAAAAATGGTTTATTAGTAAAACATACAGCCAAATTAGTCCTAAAGCTTCCCTAATACCACCGACACATTTACCTCTAAACCGCATTTCGCCATTTAACAATAATTCTCCTTGTTAATTATTTTGGGGCTTTTAGCCCTATTAGCTCTAGGTATAAATGATAGTCTAATAAAACCCCTAGGATAAGTATCGATTGGTTTTATTTACCCCGAGCCTGCCACTTAGTCGGGAAGAAGTCCTGCGGTAACATGGTGGCTAAGCCACTTTAATTATTGGTTCCTAATAGCACTTTTAGCATTAGAACGTGTTTAGGGAACTTTACCGTTAGTTTATCATGTATCCTTTTATTTATGCTGGCTGTTGGATTTACCAGCAGGCTGAGTCGGCTGGAGCCTGAAAATAAATGTTTTACACACACAAAATACAAATTTCGAAAATATGAAAAATTAAAATATTTAACAAAAATTTGAATACAGTGTGTTCCGAAATTCATGTCTCAAATTTAAATGGCACTTTTCACATTAAAAATAAGCTCTAGTTTCTTATACAAACATATGTCCGGAAACGCTTCCTTTTAGAGATACAGAGTGTTAAAATTCTAAGAAAAAAAGCATTTTGTTATCATCATTTTTAAACCGCCCTAGATATTAGGTTGGTATTTGGTACATTGCTTAACATCAGCAAAAGACATTTCTTTCTATATAAAATATTTTAAATAAACAATGACGTTCGTACCATATTTGTATGGGCTATTTTCAAGTAAAAAGTGGTACGCCACTGATTTTTCCAAAAATTAAAATCTACTTTTAAAAACCACATTGAATTTAAAACAAATTTAATCCTTTGACTTTCTCCCGAACGATGCATAGTTTTCAAAGAAAAAATAAAAATCACTTTGATGTCTGACGCATTTGTTAAATATTTAAAACCTAACTTTTCCAATAACACAGCCTCACAAAAAAAAGTTGGTGGTCCAGACAGGGTAGCTTTATGTTGTTGGGTCGCTGTCAAGCGTCTCTTTTAAGGTAAAATCATTAATATTCATTGAAAATAGAGCATAAACGTGGTACCTTTATGTTTTTGGGATCGCTTAATTTGAATTCGGCGGGTGGGGACAAGTTGACTACGGATTCAAATTGAGCGACCTAAAAACCACAAGATATCATGATTTTAGGTTCATTTACGATAACTTCTGATGATTTAACCTTGATTTGACCCTTATCTCAACCTCATAGGGTCAATTAGACTACAGATTCAGATTAAACGACCCCAAAAACATAAATATACCATGATTGTGGTCTATTTTTAATAAAATTTAATGATTTGACTTTGAAATGACCTTGACCATGACCTGATAGGATCACACTAACCCCGGATTCTGATTCAGCGATTTCAGAAACATTTAATACCACGTCTCTTTTCAACTAATTTTGATGATTTGACCTTGAAGAGATCTTGACCCTGACCAACAATTTTTCTTGAAAAGTAATCCATACAAATATGTTATGGACGTCACGGGTATTTTGTTAAAATACTTTACATAAAAAGATATGTCTTTTGCGGTTGTCAAGCAATGTACCAAATACCAACTAAATATCTAGAGCGATTAAGAATTAAAGATATATTTTTTGTCTTAAAAATTTAACACCCTGTATTTCTAAAAGAAAACATTTTTGGACATATGTTTATATAGGAAAATAGAACTTATTTTCGACGTAAAATATAGCATTAAAATTTGATGTATGAATTTTCGGAACACCCTGTATAGTCCTATACAGGGTATCCATGAATATTTGAGCTATCTCTCGAATTGATATAAAACACATAAAAGTAGTATGATAAGTTCCTAAAACCTTCTTTTAAAAGCTCCTTTTATTGAGATATGTGCCCTTAAAGGACGTCCTTAAAAATCGGGTTTTCTTAAATACCTTTTATTTTTATATTTTTTATATACAGGGTGGCCCACCATATTCGACACAGTCTAGTAGCTGGATAACCATGGGGTTTTTAAAAAGTAAATACTGGAACATATACAGGTTGGATAAGGCCACAGGATAAAATTATTTTAGTCTATACAGGGTGTCTTAAAAAGTGTGACGTATCAAACTTATATTTTTTTATATGGAACACCCTATATTTTATGACGGTTTAAGATTTCACATAAAAAAATAACTCCAGTTTGTTTATGGTACCAAGTGTTTAATTTTATTTATTTTTGTGATATTGATTTTTTTTCAAAATGCAGAGGTGCAATTAAAATATTTTATTTTTACACTATAAACTCTTTAAACTTTAAAATGTATAACAAGATTAGAAAAAGTCTGCCATATCATACGTAGGTCATATCAAGATCAAATATTCTACAGGGTGATCAAAAAATAATTTCATTTTTTCAGAAAATCAAATAGCCATATCTCTCTTATTTTAAATGGAACACCCTATATTTTTTTACGTTACATGATGACAAATAAAATACTCTTTTAAATGGCGTATAGGTTCCTTATACCTATCTTTTGTGCTTTTTAGTAAAATCTGTTCTTACAAATTTTTAGTCCAAATGTTTATTTAAATTAAAGTTGGCTCTGACAGAGTAGCCATTAATATTTTTCTTAAGGAAATAACAACGACCATTTATTGATTACTAGTGTTTTAGTCAGTTTAAAAGAAATTTTAATGATTTTAAATAAAAACCCTTCTTCTACAACAGACAAGATGATATAATCCTGGTAGGATGTGAAAAAAATGGTTTACTTCAGTCTAGAGTTAATCCTGAAAAATATTCCAGGAGAAACCATCTGATTACCTTAATAGTTGTTTTAAAAAATTTGACTCAGTGATTATGAATAATGGAAGAAACGAGTTATAGGTCACAGAATGTCGTTATAACTGACCAGAGGCGTTATTAGGATTGTTTCAAAACACAAGTTTTATCATTACCACATTCAGCTGAAATAAGTGTTATTGGAAGTAGCATTATAAGCAACTAATTTTTTTTTCTGTGAATTTTAAAAATAGCTAGCAGATAATGCAAAATCTTTTAATTTTGTGCTTTTTTTCCGACAAATTTACATTTTGCAATAACGGCTTGGTAAATAGGCATAGCTATATCACAGCATACTTACATTTAAATAGACATTTGGAATAAAAATATGTTAAAAGGAATTTACTAAAAAAGTATAAAAGATAGGTATAGGCAACCTATACACCATTTAAAAGAGTATTTGGTTTGTCATCATGTGGTGTAAAAAGGTACAGGGTGTTCCATTTAAAACTAAGAGAGATATTGCTATTTGACTTTCCAAAAAATTAAAGTTATTATTTGATCACCCTGTATAATCTATGATCTCGATATGACCTACTTATAATAAGGCAGACTTTTCTTAATCTTGTAACAAATTTTAAAGTTTAAGGACTTTATATTGTTGAAATAAAATTAAGTTAACTGCAACCACCTGCATTAAAAAAATAAATATCACAAAAACGAATAAAATTAGACGCTTGGTACTATTAACAAACTTAAATTATTTTCTCATGTAGAATCTAAAACCGTCATAAAATATAGGATGTTCTATTTAAAAAATATAACTTTGATACGTCACACTTTTTTCAGACATCCTGTATAGAGTAAAATAATTTTATACTGTGGCCTTATCCACCTGTATATGTTTCAGTATTCACTTTTTTAAAAACCCCATGGTTATCCAGCTACAGACCGTGTCGAATATGGTGGCCACCCTGTATTTTAGTTACCGTCATCCTAATCCATATCTACAAAAAATTAAGCTTATGGTGGTAGCTAAAAAACGAAACGGCGAATCGAAAAATAAAATATATTTTTAAATAGCATAAAAAGTGCATCCAAGAAAGTACTATTGGTTTTTTCACTAATCATTAACAGGGCCTTATAAAAATAAAATAAATAATTAAATTTTCCGTTTTTTTTCCGGATCTCCGGAAGTAACCATGAATATTTTAGGTTTCTTTTTGCCCAATTATTGAGCATTGAAATGCGTAACTTTGCCTTAATTTAACCATTTCCCTATCACTTATGAATACCGAGATAGCAATGCTTATGCATCGAATTTGTAACACCCTCTATAATTTGATACGATTTCTGCAAGCCGAAATAATAACAGTATTTTTTGACATAGGACACCAATGAAAAGGTACACATTATATAACATTTTTTTTCTTATCATCTAAGCTTTGTAACCTAATAGAATCGACGCTCGAGTAAATACCTATTTAGCATCGTGAGCTCCTCTACTATAATGTCCGATTACATAGAAACGGCTTATAATACGACAATTTACGAAAAAAGGTTTTTAATATTAACGTTAGAAGCTCAAACTTTCACGATAATTTTTTGTCACCTTAAATAATATTTTAAATGTATTAAAAAAACAACATCAATTTTTATGGCCCAGTCTTATAAACATCCTTTGAGAAACAAAATCATTTTCCAATATTTTAAATTAAGTGACATTTTTGCTCAAGACTGCTGATTTGAAAATCCTTGTAAAACATTTTCAATTTCCGGGAACTTGCAAAATTGACTTAGGGTGTTTCGATTTAATATTTCAATAAACTATGTTCCTGAAATATTTATCTTGTCCCCGGTGGCACTTTAGGGTCGTAAACCACTTATAAAACCAAAGGAAGTAAGAATAATTACCTATAAAATCGCCTTTTATATACCTCAAAAGTAAGTATCTTACCGCTTATCGTCTAGCAATATTTTAGAGAGTTACTGGTATTTCAATGCAAAAACGAGCATTGTATTTGTAAGTTATACTCTGCCATGGTTGGAGTTGATAAGTTTTTGCACCGGTAATTGAAAATCATGAACGACATATTAAAGGGATACATATTTATAAAATATAGGTCGATTTTACTATTTTCGTTAGAAAACAATCGTTACGCAGATAAAGGGGGCCTATAAAACACCAAAAAGGTATTTTCTTATAATTACTACGTTATAGTTGTGACCATACAGAAAATAACATATGTCTAATTTATTTTAGCAATAAACCATGCGATAGACGAAAAAACAGCAAAATACTAATTAGGCTCGGAAGTTAATAAACATTATACAGTGTGTCTCTGAAAAGGTGTTACAAGAGGACAAATCTGCCGTTCAACGGAAAAACACCGTATGTGAATAGGCTTATAATATACACATACGGTGTTTTCCTGTTGGACGGTAAAAATGGATTTAACATTTTAAATATTTTTAAATGTGCTTTTGGAAAAACTTTAAGCATAGTCCAAAACCAATAAATATTTTTTTTATTCCAATTTTTATTATACAAGGCAAGTTATAACTAAAAATATGAAAAATGTCCAGGAACTAACTACTTTATTTATTAAAATGGAACAAAATTGTATAAGTAAATGTTGTAAAGAATTAAATTTTATGTCAAAACTTAAAGTTAAAGCATGCATGAGTAAAAAAATATGATTGTCAATTTTTTACATTACACATTACAACTTTAATATTGGGCAAAGAGGAGTGAAATTTAATAGAAAACTAAATTATTTTAAATCTTTTTTTTTTAATTTAATGCCTTAAGTCAAATATGTATAGAACCTGTTATTGCATAATGTAAAAAAGTGACCAAAATATATTTTTTACTTTAATTTCTTAACCTTAAATTTTTGACCTAAAATTTAATTATCCACAACATTTATCTATATGTACAGTTTTATCCGCATTTTTACAAATAAAGGTACTTTACTCTTGGTAATTTTTCACATTTTTAGTTATAACTCGCCCTCTATATAACCATGCAACCAGTTTTTTTCCAAAAGGACGTTTAAAAATTTTGGGTCATTTGCCCACTTGGTAACACCTATCCTGTGAAAACTCAGGATTTTTTTCCAGGAAAGTGTGGAGTCAAATATATGTATTTTTTATATTTAGTTTAAGTCCTTATAGCCTAATTAGAACTAAAATAATTAAAGATAAGTAAGGATTTACACAGATAAGTATTAGCATCCTATTATGAAAACCCTATATAGTTAAGACCTGACCTTACTGTAAAGGAATTTCATCTGATACTGAGATGAATATTGGTTTAAAAAGTTATCTTCTTTAAAATACTGCAGGTAACACCATCTAAATTTTAAAACAATATTAACAGCAGATTTTAGGATTTCTTTACCAAACTTCACCTAGCGGATTATTGTATGTTGAATTATTGTAAGTATTAGCTTGTTTTACACCTTTTAAAGAAACTCCGCGTAGTTTGTTTTTTAATTTAATAAAATTTATAGGATTATATTAATTTTATATCCATGAATTTAACAAACATTTTTTATTAATAATGTAAACATTATTTATTACGCCTCATTTGGATTTTTTGAACTATTGCAAGAGTAGATGACAATATGTATAAAAGAGCATTCTTAACAAAAAATAAATAAATTTGTTCTGGGAAAAATAAACCAGTTTTATTTTATTAACTATAATATTCCTAGCAATATAAATAGGATAATTATATTATATTTATAAACATAAAAAACCCAACAAAACTTTTTTACTTTTAGGCCTAGTTAATCAGCTTCATAATTGTAAATTGGATGGGATTAGATTATATTACCTTGTCGGTAGATTGTACAAGCCGCACCACTAGAAACTGCTCACGCGTATTGTTTATCCTCCATCTAAATACATATTAGAGCATGATATCCAAGACGATCTTTTTACTTAGACTTCACAAGCTTGAGACTGGTTCCTTGGTAAACCTTGCCGCAGTGGGGTTTTTCTCACTAAGCCTTGCAAACTGCAGACAATAAGGGGTTTCGCATTATGACCATAAGTGTGCGGATTCCTCTTCTTTCTGGCTAGATCCAGCATAGGCTTTCTTCTGCTAGGCCGATTGTTTCTAGGTGTATTATTAGTTGACTCATTATTATTCTTACTGCCTTCCCGTTGTAATTCAAAAGGTGTTTTGTAAATTTCGGCAATACGCCTTTATGACTTTTTTCGCATGACACTGTCCTGGTGTTATTATTGACTGATCTTGAGATTTTCTAATAATCCATGATCTACTATCTATCGATCTTAGATATAACCTTACTTGGTATGACGGAATACCACAGTAGGGCTCGGGACCTACAATTGCCCTGCCAGCATCTTATTTTACTAGTTTTTATGGGCTTTCTTATTGCTTTAGTGGTCCTCGTGTCCGCTACCCAAGTAATAGTTAACTTATTGGACATACCTATCACTTTCAGGGCAACTACGTAGTCCTGCACCAGCTTGGAGCTGATCTTGCATGCACTGGTCTCCCTGATGGCCTTCTGGGTATCCAAATAAAATACTATGGTTTTATTTATTTAACTTACTTTTGTGATTTTCCTAACACATTGTTGTATGGCTACATGGAACACTGTAGGTTATTGGATGGTCTTTTTGTTTGGGTACACGCCTGGAAAGAACGGGACCGCTTTGGTCCTGGTCCCGGGGTATACGAGCTGACCCTGTTCCGCCCTATTGACCCATTAGAACTAAAAATATTTTCAGTTTGCGATTTTAAAAGCATAAAATTTAATCATTTCTAATTTAAATATTAGTTAATTTTTTATTTTTATTTTTTAACTATATTTTTAACTTGACAACGGTGGCAGACTTGCCACCGAAACGTCGTTTTTAATTAGAATTTTTGGGTTTTTGGGAGGTTTTTCTTTTATTTTGTTTCAGGCGACCGGCCAGTTCATAGGGGTCAATAGGGCTGAACAGGATCAGCTCGTATACCCCGGGACCAGAACCGAAGCGGTCCCATTCTTTCCAGGCGTGTACTCAACAAAAAGACCATCCAATAAATGAATCCGCCTAACCAATATAGAGCATATCTTCAACTTTAGGTTATTATTCGACACCCATCTTTATTTCCGTTTTTCCTGCTTCAACTGCATAATCTTTTTTGGAGCCGTCTCTAGATTAGGTCAGCTTTAACGGGAGTACCTGCCTCGTATTTTTTTATCCAGTGTAATTGTTAGAAATGCTTTGTGTAATCATTTATAAACGCAATTCAGTTTCTAATTTCTAAAAATTTGGCTCTCGATTGGATCATTTAGACCAGAGAAAAAATCAGATTTTTTAGTTTCTAAAATTAGAAAATTAAATTACTATTGCTTAAGTAGGTGGACCCGCCCTTATATATAGTATTAAGTTTAAATTAGACAACATACTTGTTTTATAGTTTATTCGTTTTATAGAAGATAACGTTTAAACAAAATTTTATTTGGCTTTTCTCCAGAATAAAAAACGTTTAATAAACATTTTAGGAAAATTAAAACTTTTATATACTATGAAGTAGTATTCCTTCCTTTTATTATATAATAAAAGTTAAAATTACTTTATAAGAAATAAATTAATAAAATATGTAATATACAATTACTTACAATACTCTGAAGGTTTTAAACTCTTAACAAAGGATCATGAGCTTCCGACCGAAATTATTTTAATTTAATAAAATAAAATCTTAACAAGACGCCAAAACGTAAACTAAGCTCATGGTCGCGTCTCAAAAATAAAGTAAACAGTTTACCAAAACACTTACTTACATATTTTGGCCAGTTTAGCAGTAAGTTTTTTGGTAAACTGTTTACCACTTTTTAAAGACGCGACCATAAGCTCAGTTCACGTTCTGGCGTCTTATTAAGATTTTATTTTATTGGATTAAAATAATTTTGACCTGAAACTTGTGATCCTTTGTTTAAAGTTTAATACTTTCTTTGTATTGGTAATAATTTTATGTTAAATATTTTATTGGTTTATTTTTCTTTAAAGTAATCCTAATTTTTAATTATATATGAAAGGGCAGAATAGTTCTTTATAGTACATAAAAGTTTTAACTTTCCTAAAATGTTTAATTACCTTTTTATACTGGAAAAAAGCAAAATATTAATAAACAGACTTGTAATTTAAGTTAATCATTTTAAGAGGAAAAGGAAAGAAACCCATATTTTTTTCCAAATAAACTTATGCTAAACGTAAAGTCAGTCTCAAATACTTTAACGTAAATAAGTTTGCACACTCACCCAATTACCTTTGACTACTTAAATAAAAAAGAACTTGTCACCACCAAACAAAAGAAGTTTACAATAGAAGCTAAATATACTCCAAAATCCATCCCCACTTTTTGCAATCAGGACACAGCGGAAACGAATCGCGAATGGGGATCGGAAAATTCATTCTTCTTCTTTATTTAAAGCCCAGCAAGATATACGACATTCATAAATCACAGTTTATAGTGCATTCAATGCAAAAAGTGCGCCCTAGCAAAAAAAATGTTGATTTGTGGGCCTATATGAAAAATTTAACTGTGTTTCTGTTCAGATTAGTCCAGTCGATAGAGAGAAAAAGGTTAATATTGGCACATGATGGTCTTCTAAAATATACCCTAAACATTTTAGGAACATATAGAGGAGAAAGAGTGCAATAAAATGCACTTTTCTCTATCTATGTATAGTTATCGTAACTTACTCAAAATGTTAAATATTTTAAACTGTGTAACCACCAACTCGGTCATAGGAAAATTTAAATTTCAAGTGTTTTGCGGTAAAAAAATGAACGGAAAGCTATTAAATTATTAATCAAAGCCAAAACATAAAGGTATATGCTGTGACTGCTAATTTTTGGTATTTAAAGCGCGTACTAAAGTGACAAGCAAGTGATATGCCAGCGAGGTGGTAAGCAGTTAAATCTTTAAAAATCTTAAAAATTAAACATATTAAAGACTAGTCAATAAGTGGTACCTAACTAACGCCATACACTTACCAATAACAATTTTACCGCCACTGTACTTCTTTGTTAGGAGCGCTCCTACTTTTATTTTCTAGGAATTTAAAAATTTTTACCTGCCACTGGGTCTCCAGCATAGATAACCTACATTTAGATCCGCAGTGGCAGGAAGCATTTTTGGATTTTTACGACCTCGCGCAGTAAACAAATCGAGGGTGAACAAACATGCGCACTTAAAAGCCGTGGCAAAATCCAAAACACCGGCACCCTGTGCCCTCCATCCGCGGTCAGACCGTGACGCTCATTAGCTACCGTAATCCGAACGAAAACCAGGACGGCGTCGACAAATTCTTTCCGATAATGTGGATAGACTCTTTGGAGATAGGCGCGTTCACCCTCGATTTGCTTGCGCACAAACCCGTTTTTTCGCCATTGAAATATAACTTTTGTTTCGCGCAGGTAATAACATTGGCAATCCATCAAGATCAGTGGTTTCTACTCCACCGTTACGTAACTTGGTTACCATTTAAGTGCTCGCATAACCTTAGTAATTTTAATTTACCTTGTTAATTCTTTTTGGTGTTTTCCAATGCTAACATTTTGTTTGTTTGGTGGGAAGATCAACTTACTACAGCTTTTACTCATAATTTATGTTTATCAGTAAAACCAATCCTATTTTGACCTTAGTATATCGTTTTTTATTTGTAGTGAAATTTTAAATTTCCTGTATCAAATAAATTTTATATAAATACAATGTGCGTCTTTTAAAACTTACAATAGCTAGTACAATATACACCTAGGGAATAAAGTGGTATTTTTTTAAATCCCGAGACAAAAAGTCGAGAAATTTAAAAACACTTTAGTCCTAAGGTGTATATACTCTTTGTGCACTTTAGAATGTTTAGAAAGTAGAAATAAATGTTTATGCACTTTAGGGATTTAAAGGGTATTTTAAATCCCTAAAGATATAAAGTACCACTTTTTTCTCAAAAAATGGGAATTTAAAGTACCCTATAAATCCCTAAAGTGCATTAAAATATATTTTTATAAACCGTGAACTAAATGACCTCTAACAATTTCTTAAGCTGCACTCACAGTCACTTTAATCTTAGATGGCATTGTCCCTTATGTGGTATTCTCTGAGAAGCTTATAAAAAGGCTTTTTGTTGGTCGTAGAAAAGTTGGAATAAAGTGAAGCACCTGCCTTAAATATAAAAAGAATTTAAAAAAACACAGAATTGTGAAAAGGTCATCTATTAATTTATTAGCTAAGAAAATAAAAGAAACTGCTGTAAAAGCATGTTTCATCCTTTCAATAGATGTTTAAAATAATAGTCAATTTGTTTCAAAGGAAGTAGCAGCGATTTTCAAATTTACCACTTTTTGATGGTGCCGCATTTAATACTTTTTATGGGAGCGGCTTAGCTTCACAGGGAATATTATTAATTTTATTATTGGACATTGGTACTCTTTATAAAAAATAAAATACGATTTTTTAAAAATTTATGGGTAATATATCGATTTTACTTACAACTTCTTAACAACTACCTAACGAAAAACATTTTTATAAGCTTTTCAGAGAGGTGCCACATAAGGATTATAACCTTTTAAGCTTTTAAAGTAACTGGGTGTAGCTTAGGGGTTAATGAAGATGTTTTGGAAAATAACTAATTTTCATGCTTTCCAGGTTTTATAAATACTTTATTTCTCATTTTCTGATACTTCTCTTCGTTTAGCAAATATAGCCGTTGTTAGTTTAAAAAACGAGCCCTGTATAAAAATTATTTTTTATTTTTATTAACGGGTTTTGTTTTAAAAGAAGAAAAATTTGGTGACTCATATTTTTCCTTGCAGCGAAATGTGAAGTTTATAAATCTAGCTTTTTGCCTCTAAAGCTTTATTGGACCTAGCATAGCGAATGTTTATACCAAAAAGAGAATTTTTAATATTATTTCTACAAAAAAGTGTTTTTGAGGAAAATAAATTTTTACAACAATATTTCTATGTTGGATCTGCAAATTGTTTTTAAATATATTCCAAATATATTTAACTTTTCCTTTTAAAGTGCAAAAATATTTTTTATTTTTGATTGTCCATCTGACCGTATACTTTTTATGCAAAAATTAGGAAAAGGATAAAAAAATGTAGTCTTTAATTTTTTGAAAACTTAAAGAAGGGCGTTTTCGTTCCTCTTTAGTCGTTGTTATTTAAAATTTCGAATTTCTAGAAAAACATTGCTCTACTTCTTTATGACACACCCTATATATTTTAAGATTACTCTTAAACACGTAAATTATTATTATTGACAAAAAAATCTATATTGTTTTTTGATATATGCACTCCAAGTAATAGTGACAAAATGAAAGCTGTCAAATTTTCACATTTGTGAAATATTGACAAAAGCAAAATAAATGTGGGTTTGATTTTGCACACCACTTTTTTACAAATTTTTTTTTTGTATTTTTTTTTATAAAATGTTTTTAAATAAATAAATTAACTTGATGATTTTATTGAATATAAATATTATTATTATAATTATTATTTTTAGAAAGTTAATAATTAAAAAGAAGAAATTTTAAAAATACGCTGTATATTTCTTATATTTTAAAAAGTATTTTTCCTACGACCACATGTGAAAATAGTAAATAGCACACTGTTTTCATGCATAGAAAATGCCTATATATCACTAGTGTTGCAAAGTACTTTACAACTCTAGTGTTGCAAAGAATATAATATAAAGCTGTCATCGCTGTCATTGTTATTTAAAATAAATTTGGAGTTATCAGGCTGTTAATGGGATTTTACATTGAAAAGCCATGAAATATTTGTTTAATGAGGACCTTTTATAATTCTTAAATAATAAAAAGCGACTAAGTAGGTGATTTTTAATATAAAAATATTGTTAAACAGTATAATATATCGCAGTAAGGAAAAGTATATATCACCCTAGTGATGCAAAGTTTTCAATTGTTTTCTTATTTTTTTCGTGAAGACAAACAACTTTTATTGTTTTTTGATGAATAACTTGAGGTCGTAGGAAAAATAGTGTACATTACTTGTGCATGAAAATCACTTTCTTACACGCGTGGGTTTGTCGCACTCGGCTGACGCCTCGTGCAACAATATTCCCACTGGTGTGAAATAAGTTATTTTCCACCCTTGTAATGTAATATACTATAGTATATCGTTAAAAGCATACAAAATTTTTTCTCTAAACAAGAAAAAAAATTAAATCAATTTTTTGAAAGCATAAAATAAACACAAAAATAAATTTATTTTCCATTTTAAATTAAACTTACGCAAAAACAAGTCAAAATATAAAAGGTTATTTGTATACAGCAGTTCAATTTTATGTTTTTTGGGCAAGAAAACATTACCAATAATAACTGAACAACAATGCATTAATATTTTATTTGGACAGGCCAGCCATAAAATTGGATATTTTCAAAATTTATACAACCGATATAGCCAGAATAAATAAAAGGAATAAAAGCATAAGATAAAGATCGACCCTCCAATAAATTTTCAACTACTTGGGAGTTAAAGTGCGACTTAAACGTAAATAGTTCGGTAAAATGAGATTTAAAATGGGTTTATGCATACCCTAGACTATTCACAACAGACCAAACATTACTTGTTTTTTCAATGCTAAAATGCCGTTTGTTTTGTTGCCATGATTAAAATACTAAACATGAAAACACAAACGTGTGTGACAAAGAAAACAAATCAAAATAATTTGCCTTTGTTTACAAATACCTCTGTGTTGGCAACACTGTAAATAATATAATGACAAAGTGCATTTCGATTGCCAAGAGGTGTGCCATTCTAAGGCAATAATAAAATAAGCAAAAATAACACCAAATAAGAATGTTTTAGATAAACTTGTAAAACTTTTCTAAATAAGATTTGGGTATGTATAATTTTACGGTTTATAACGTGGATATAAAAATATACCTCACATTCTCAAAAAAAACTTCATTTTGTTTATAAGAATGTGGGGTTACTGATTATTTATGACATAGACATTGATGATTGTCTTATGTATTTATTTTTTAAATAGAAACTTCTTTTAAAGCCCAATTGGTCATTTAGATGACGTAAAGAAACATGAGCGAAAATTATCCCAGACATCGCCTAACCCTTTTTATACTGATAAATCCCTTTTATATGTGTTTATTTTTTTATTTTAAATAAAGGAATAAACATTTAAAAAATAAATAAAATCTAGAATAAAAACTGAATAGGTAGCTTAATTTAAAAGATTGTATTACTAAAAACGTATATTCCTAATTTTTTGGACGCCATTTTATTTTGCTTGCTAGTTTATGGCTTTTTGTGCTTGCAATGTAAAATATGATGCCTATATGATATAATTTAAAACCAAGAAATTTTAGTTAGTAACTAACTAGACATGGTAAATTCGGAATATTTTAAATAATAGATTGAAAATCATGTTCTTTTTATTTTAAATTATTATGGTATAAAAAGTATTTTAATCTATTAATCATACAAAATAATATGCATTCCTTTAAAAAGACTTGATGTTTTACCAACACTTACATTTGGTTGCGCATTCGCCATTCTACACATACTTTACTTATAAATGAACTGACTGATTATGATAATACCCGATTTACACTAACTAGTTCGTGATTTATAAAGTCAAAGCACACTAGGCGCTCAGGTTTCGGTATAGCTCAAGGACCGATCAAATATCTTACATGGTATTTAAACATCATTCAAGGTAATTCTTTTAAAATGCATGTAAATTATTTGATCGGTCCGTGAGAGTACCGAGACCTAAGCGCCTTGTGTGCTTTAACCTTTAGCGAACAAGCATTCAATTTTTTTATTATTACTGGACACAAATATTCTTTACTTTCATTACATTTATGAGAAAATTATTTTAAAAATTGTTTATGCTCACCAAATTTGCCATTTTAGATTTTGGGTAATATTTGTGATATGCACTTTGTTTTTGACTGAATTTAAGCATTTACAAAACAACACAAAGGTTATTTCAAATAGACTAAAAACCAGTTACAAAGGTGCCACAAGCGTCACACAAATAAAGACGGCAATCAACTATCGCTGTCTAAACGCGTCGTTTACAACGTGTGCGAGCAACAAAAAGGAGAATAATTGAAAGTGAGACAGAACTGGTGACGCCGTGGCATCTTCTCAACTGGCGAGAACTTTACAATATAGCGATAAGCGAAAGATACCACTTTTAATACTAGTATAATTTTTTTTGTTTAGAAGTTTCATTATTTAAAAAATTTTTGTTTAATTTTAAAAGCTATGGATTTAAGGTAGGAAAAGCTTGATTTTCTTAAATTTAAGACCAAGACCAAAATAAGAAAGATAAGTAATTTTAAAATGTCTCTTATTGGCAATTTTTCATTTATTGCAAAAAGTAAAAAACAACTTGTTATTGAAATAATATTATTTTTAACAAAAAGTAACGATAATTATTTCATGAAGAGGTTTTTGGTAAATAAATAACACATAAATATAAATATACTTTTATTTGCTTTTCAGTAAACATAAGAAATACACGAATATACATGTTTTGTCACTTCAAAAGGTTCATAGACAACTAAAGCAAGAACAATGTGGGACAGATTCATTACCATGTTTATATGCCGGCATTCTTTATCTAATGTCTTCCTGTTAGTGTACTACACGCCTTGGACCGTCTTCTTTTACGTATTGCCTATGAACATTTTTGAATTGGCTAAACATGTATAAAAAATTTCAACATTTATTTAATCAATAATTTAGTATATTTTGGTGAGTGTGCGTGTGTATGTATGTAAATCAGGAATTAAAAAGATAGAATGAGGATTTTTTAAATAACCACTTATGTATTACATTTGCTTAAAGGCAGTTTTACAAATAATATTACATCATTTAATTTAAGATTTATTCTCATAAAAGAAAATTGCACTAATATCATAATTAGTCATTTGTAAATAAGTTATGTGTATGAAATAATTTAAAACATATTATTATGTATCTCATAACGAAATAAATACTAACAGACTACGCCAACAACGATGCGACGCCAATGAATTGCAAAACAAACATATGTTTACTTACTTGTGAAATGACACATTGGGGTTTAAAAAGTCTATTTTTTGCATACTTGGCATTCACGAACCATATTGTCGGTAATATTGTCCAATAATTTACACAAAAACACTATAAGACACATGAAAAACTGAGAAAATCACCAAAACAACCATTTTTCACAAGGCAACGCTGCACGTAATGGCGCATGAGAAGTGATAAAAATGCTACGAGACTAGCCAATCCGAGCCCGCTTGGAGGCTATGGCCCGTAGCAACGTTGTCGAGTTGTTTAGTCAATTTTCCGTGATTTAAAACAAAAAGAAAAACCTGTAAATAATTAAATATAATGATAATTTAATATGAACATAATAATAACTATAGAATTCTGATATCAAAATCACCTTAAAGTTTAGACGATATTCTTATATAATATTACCAGTAAAAATTGTATTAACAAATAAATGCAAGCATGGCAAAAGCCAAGACTTTTAATATAAAATAGCAAAAGTGGCACTAGCGCTTGCCTTATGACTTAAGCAAAATTATCTTGAAAGCAAATAGTCCAGTAAAATCGGAGAAACTTTTAATGTCTGATCGTAATCAAATGTAAACAAGTTTCGTCTCCTGTAAAGGATAAAAGGTCATTGATGCATACGATCGTTTTTAGATCGTGCATCGAAATGACGACTACCACTTTTGCTTTAACTAATTTAGAATTTCAAAGGAGATACATGCTTTTTGTTCCAGTATTTAACAACCGCTTATAACGGGTGATGCATCGCCTGGCGGGACATAGGAAACCCTATGTAACTTTTAATGGGTTTAATTATTGGCATCCCTAATTATTTTAGAGAAAAATTCTATAAGAGTTTATTGAAGAGCATGCAAATCTACGAACATGGTAAAAACTTAAGATTTTTCGGTTAACCCGTTTGCTAGTTAGATGCTAATATATTTTTAAAAATTGTTACATTATTATCGCCTCATATTTATGAACAACAATAAAAATACCAGTTAGCTACGATTTTTTGATAATAATAAAGCACTAAATTTCAAAATGACAACGTAATGTCACGCTAACCTGGTATTTTATTGTTGTTCATAAATATGAGGCGATAATAATGTAACAATTTTTAAAAATATAATAGCATCTAACTAGCAAACGGGTTAACCGCAAAATCTAAAGTTTTTACCATGAACGTAGATTTGCATGCTCTTCAATAAACTTTTATAGAATTTTTCTCTAAAATAATTAGGGAAGCCAATAATTGACCCCATTCAAAATTACATGGGATTTGCTATGTCCCGCCCGGCGATGCATCACCCGGTATAACAATGATTTAGTTAGGTTAAAATATTATTGGAAATATACAGTGTGTCTACGTAAGTTGGCGTCTTATGGGAAACTTTGTTATTAAAATTATCAAATATTCATATTTTTTCAGTCATATACGAGGTTTGGCCAAAGATTTAATTTTTGCTCAAGAGTAAAGTACCCTATATTTTTGCTAATATAGCAAATTGTTCTAAAGAATTAAATTTTTTTGCAGGTCTAGGTATCAATAGTAATTGGATATTAAATATACCAGTGTCTTATTCAACGGTTTTATTGTTAGATTTTATGTACCTACTATCTTGGGCAAATTTATATTGTTCCGCATGATAAATAACCTTAAAATCTTATAAAATCTTTATGGTCAAGAAATGTGCAATAAAGTAAATTTTATTAAACTAAGCAGCATACAAAAACATTTAAATTGACATTAAAGCTGTATTTTTATTGTGCGATATAAGGAAAATAGAAAAAATACACACATTTACATAATCAGTGGCGAACATATTTTTGTTAAAAATATATTTGTTTAGGTGCCGCTCGAGCCGGCACAGATCTTACTTAGTTTAATTAGGTTAGTGCAAAATTAGCTTCCTTATGCTATAGATATTTACTTAATCCCTTTTTCTTTAAAATCTGTATATTAATATCTTTGTATCTTATATTTGTAAGTGCCTAAATTTTTATTGATTTTTATGACTTTTTTTTAAATGAAAGAGTCATTAAATATATTTTAAATTTAATATGTGGTTTACCCACATATTAAAATATTATAGATTTTTTTATTTTTTAAATTGTTTAAAATGGCGGCTGTATGCTAAATTTTTTTACTAAGGTCGAAGAGAGACACTCTAACATAGGTTATCGTGATTTAAAAATTAAAATCTAAAATTTGTTGTGTTTATTAATGTCATAATTGGTCGGTGGACCTAAAACAAGTAAAAAACTAAATTCGTAAAATACAAGGTTACAGTAGTGACTTTTGGCTCAATTTTTTCATCGTTTTTGCCTTGAACAAAAATTATGTTTATAATTTTTTTTTGGAATTTTGTAGGTTCACATAAAAAGTAATATCAGAAAGATCGGTCAATAACTTTTGAGTTATCATGCCCGCAAATTTAAAAATGTAAGTAGTTTTAAGAACTAAGCTTGTAAATTTTGAATAGGTTCATAAGAATACCATACTTATAGTAACTTACCGACTTTGTAATATAGGAAACACTAAAAATAAGATTCTAAAATTTTAGAGACGTGTTCCTAAAGGACTATACCAACATAATCTGCAAAAAATATTTTATTACAACATTTTACAGGTATCTCCCATCTTAAGAACGAGAAATTTGCGGACTTGTTATATATTATAAAATAATGTATTTTTTTTCTTTTTTAATTTAAATTATTTAAAATGGCGGTTGTATGCTAAATTTTTCTACTAAGGTCAAGGAGAGAAACTCTTACATAGGTTATAGTGATTTAAAAATTAAAATCCAAAATTTGTTGTGTTTATTAATGTCATAATTGGTCGGTGGTCCTAAAAACTAAAAAAATAAATTCGCGAAATACAAGGTTAAAAAAAAACTTTTAGCTCAATTTTTTCATCGTTTTTGCCTTGAATAAAAATTATGTTTTTAAAAATTTTTTTGGAATTTTGTAGGTTCACATAAATAGTAATTTCAGGAAGATCGGTCAATAACTTTTGAGTTATCATGCCCGCAAATTCAAAAATGTAGGTTGTTTTGAGAAATAAGCTTTTAAATTTTAAATAGGTACATAAGAATACCATACTTATAGTAACTTACTGACTTTGTAATATAGGAAACACTAAAAATAAGGTTCTACAATTTTAGAGACGTGTTCCTAAAGGACTATACCAACATGCAAAAAATATTTTATTACAACATTTAACAGCTAACTCATCTTCAGAATGAAAAATTTGCGGACTTATTAGTTTTTCTTTCTACTTATTTCATAACATTTCATTTATTATGAACTCTTTAATAGCGACTATTTAGATGGTGCAGCAAAAAGAATTTTCTAGGTGTAATAGTAAATATAAAATAAGTTATTAAAAAACAAATTTGTTTAGTGTCGATTTAATTTGTTTTAAGATTTTTACTTATTTCAATACTAAATACCAAAGCTCAAAAATATTTACTTGTTTTTTAATTTCGCCCTAAATCAGGCTCTCAGTTTAAAATAAGGAATTACAAATTGTTGTTTATAGGAATATTTATTATTTTACCCAATAAAATCTCTTTTTAGTGAAACTAAATTAATTTACATGTCCAATTAAAACTTTTAAAACTAACTAACCAACAGATTATTTAATATAAATTTGCTGCATAAATTATTGCTTTATGACATTGGGTTATTAAGAATATGCGGCTAATTATGCTGAAATCGGCGTTGTACACCCGGATATATGTTTAACATTTATTAAAAGACATATAAGGTAATATTTATAAATACGGGGTATTTCCTAACTACGGTATGAAACTTTAAGGGGTTATTTCTTATGTCATTTTATGCAAAAAGTTTTTATAAACATATGTCCGCCTTATTTTTGAGAAACAGGAAGTAACAATAAAAAAAAAGTTGGTATTTTATAAACAAATATCTTAAAAACCTTGTAACCTATTTAGTTAAAATATGGTACACTCATTAGATGTTATTGGCTGTTTGTAAAGCTTTACCAATAAATTAAGATTGGTGGGCACCACAGCCAATAGTAAAGTGTACGTTTAGCACGTATTGGACTCGCATTTTTGTTAACACAATGGGCCATATGAATAAAAGACGCAAACGCTTTCGCTTATAAGTATAGGGTATAGAAGAATTTACTTTAAATATAACTAAAATAAATAAAGTCGAGCAATTGCTTACAAGTGCAACGGGATGCTACTGAAAAGCAGCATCACTTTTTGTAAATACAGTAAATACTCGCAGTTGTACGCGAATTCTCGACTTTATTCATACGTTTAAAGTAACTCCTTTTATACTTTATACTTATAAGCAAAGGCATTTGCTTTTTTTATTCATATGGCGCATTGCTACCTTTACCCTACTTGTACCTATTAACATTAATGGTAAATTTATAATTTTTTGTATTTGAACCTTGATCGCGGATTGTAGGAGTTTTTTTTGTTATGGAAACATTGGTGTCTGCAAAAGTACTTATTTAACCTATAAAGTTTGATCGGCAAAATATTTTAAAGATAAAGTTTATAATTTTTTTTTGTGACTCGCTAATATTTTTCTGCGCATTTCCGTGGATTCCTCCAGATATCCTTCTGCCATTGCTGTTGACTTCCAACTATCTAATCATTTTATGTTTAAGATTTTTTTCTCAATCTCAGCCAACATGGTGGCTGAGGATCGCCGACAATTAAGGCCCGTCTTCCGGGTTAGCAAGTCCCAGATAACCCGTGATTTCTGATGAATATTTGCCCAATGTTTTGTTTTTAAAACATTGGATGGAACATCATCTTGAATATAATTTATAAAAAATCTGTTTTGGGCGCATGATAGGTTTCCGAAGATTTATGTATTTTTTGTAAAGATCTAGCCATTTTCCGTTGTTTGTTTCATTTGAAATGTCAATATTTCTGCTAGTGTACCTGATATATTTATAATCACGAGTTCCTCCCGTTTCTCAATATTATCATCTGCTGTTAATTTTTGCAAGATCAGCCCGACGATATGCGTCGATCAATCCAAAAGTAGTTGCTACTTTTATCATAAGATATGTGTTATCTAGTGCTTCGCACATAAATTTAAAAATGTGTTTTGTTATAAAAACATTTTAGCTTTCTTGGTCTGGATTTCGATGTTTTTAATAAGACGTAAGTCAAAACTATTTACCAAGGTCGGCATTTTCTTAATTTAAATGGCATTTTTAAGCATGTATTTATGTACTGTATTTGATTTAAATTTTACTGTAAACAAAAAAAAATAGACTATGTTCTTTTAGACCGTTTAAAGTTTAAAAACTTTAAAACATGTCCTTCAAATAACCAGTCTCTTAAAAACCAGTTACTTAAATAACTGGTTCTCCGCAGAAAAATTTGATTTTTCTTTGGATATGATAATTTGACCTAATGATTGACAATATAGTAAGTTCTGTTGGTAGTAACCCTGAGTTTTAATTCTAGTGTTGTGCTTATTGCAGATTGGAATTAAGCAAGTAATTACCTATTATTTAAAATATAATTATAGCCAAAGTCGGTCTATATAAGGTCACGACATTCGGCCATATTGCTTTGACGTGTTATAACGTCACATCTCCCATTTTTCGGCCATGTTGGTCAGTGCCGGAGATATACAGTTTATTGAATTAAAAGAGAAACTGTTTATACAACAGTTTTTAATTATTATTAAGTTGTAAATTCTTTTACTTTAAATAAAAAAACATTTGGAATTACATCTTTCAACAAATATCATTACCAAAACAATGCAAAATGAAATGCGTAAATTCTAGACGTCACTGGATTGATCATCAGCTTTGATTTTACCCAGTCTTACCAACTTTTCTCCGTGGAGTGCCCTTCCTTGCGTCCCCGACCTCGAACCGCCTAAAAGTTGAGGATATGTCGCAACCTTATAAATATAAACTAACCTTGTTGATAGACCATAAATAGTATAAGATATTTTTATTTTATACTAAGTATTTCATTATTTTATTTCTTTTAATTTTTTTTAAATAAAAATCAGACATAAAGTGTTAAGGTTTTAAAACTATAAATTAAATAATTTTATAGGTTACACTTATAATAATAAAACAATAAACAAGGTCGACCGCGTAGAACTGTAAAAACAAAGATCGACAAATTCAAAATTTAAATAAAACACAATTTTGAAAAGGGAAGAGTAGAGGAGTAGAAATAAAATCAAGTATAAAGTATAAGGTCCAGTTAAGCCACTACAGGCTACCCTTGGTTAGGGGTATGCCCGTACTAAATTAAATTAGTTAAATGGTTCCTGTAGTTAATCGTGTAATGCTTAAAAAATGTTCATAGTCCCCCGATCTTACACTGCCAGAAAATAGTGCCATATTGTATATTAGTCCAAGTGACGTAAGGTGGTATTCAAAAATCACGTAATAACATTTTGTTGAAAAAAATACTTTTGTTTATATTTCTATTTTCTATTTTATTTACGGTAACGTAACACAGGGCCCATTTATAATAAATTAGCTCTAATAATAAATTCAACAAACACGCTGCGATTAGAAGGAACAAGTTCATAATAATTTGGTTTATCCAGAGGCTAAACGGGCAAAAGTTACGCATCACTGATACGGAGTTTCCAATCGAGTTGGTCCTCTCACCCATGCATCATCGACTGATTTTCCAATCTGCCAAGCGGACTGCCCATAAAACCTTAATTGACGGTATTATGTTGCCGAGTTATGATTTGAAGGCTGTCATTTTGTGTTATCTTGCTAAATTAAGCAGGAATAGGATTTTTCCCTAATTTGTTATCTTGTAATCGTTAAGGACAATTTATCCCAACCGTCTAAAATTTATTTGGTTATGAGACAAAATTTTCCTGATTTTGTTTCTGACATTGAGTTGGTTAATAGTTGTTTATTATACAAGGAAAAAAGTTTTAAATTTCAGCTCGAGGTTGTATTGTCTCTCGACGCAAAGCAAAGGGAGACAATAAACCCAGTTAAAATCTAAATTATTTTCAGTTTTACGATAAAAGCAATGCTTTGCAATGCTATTTCTCACGAATTATTTTTTTTACGATTGCGGAATTAAAAAAGTTACCTATATAAAAAAATTTTGTTAGGTAATTTTAGGTTTTTAATGGCGTCACAAATGCCTCACTAGAAATGTTTGTGTATCATCGACCTTACAGTTATGTTACATCCGCAAAAGTTTTTAACCAAAGGTTGTAACTAGTGTATTCCGTCACTTATGTATGAAACTTTTTGGGTATGTAGAAAAATTGTTGTGAGAGTATCCGTACCTTGTGTGTGGAAACTGATCATTGAAGCGTATTTCGGAGTAAAAACTATGCGGTTGAACTAACTAAGCGGTTAAAAAAACTGACGGATGTAACGAACCGACCGGCCAAACCGACCAAGCAGATAAACAAACCTATTAAATGGACTGACCAGCATACGCACCCGTTCTACACTACTTTTTTTATAGTTTATTTGTTTTCTCGGAATATAAATTTATACAAAATAGTATTTGGCTTTCCTTTAGAATTTATGGACATTTAATAAATACTGATACCTTGGACGCGCCTTAAAAAAACTTTAAGTTTTTAAAATATTTAGTAAAAATCTTTTTCTCAAAAAAGTCAAATAATATTTTCTTTAGAGATACACAACTAATGTACCAAATATTGTTTTAATATTTTAACTTGTTTTTAAATAATTTTTAAAGGTAAATGTCTCTAAAAGAATAATTTAAACAACCTTTTTTTTTTAAAGGTGCAATTTACCCTTAAATTGCTTTAACAACACTCTGTAACACCCTTTTAGTTTTATATTTTAAAAGTAAGGCAACATGTGCGAAAGAAGGTAGGCACATGTTTTACTCCAATACGTATGTTTCGGATAAATTCTTAAAAAATCTTATAGTATTAATTTTTTCTTTAAATTAAATAGCTTTAACAAGCATACCGAAAATGACAAAAAATTACTATTTCCCGTTCGATTTACCATATTTCAAGATAAAATCTTAAAAGGGAAGAGGCTCTTAAATTGGCTATTTTTGTTAAATAAATGAGCGATAGCTGCTCGAAAAGTAACATTGGATTTCGAATCGGTCCATTTCCATCGAAAAGCGTTATTCGGATAAATCACTTTGGAAATTGCACGATTTAGTTTTGTATTACGTATAAAAATTTGATAGCAGAAAAATATTACATGCCATTTTTGCCATTTGGTTAAATGATTTTATAAATTTTATTGTTTATGGGCCCATTTAGTGGATATAAATATTTGTTCTTTAAATCATAAGAGTAAAACAAAATTTTTCCTTTGGTAAATTATTGCTTAGAACAAACAATGACTTATAATAAAAAAAAGTAAGTAAAATATTTTTACCAAGAAAGATATTTAATTATGTCAAAAATTCGTTCTGGTAAAACCATATGTTATTAAAGTATAAAAAGCTTTTGTTAACATAGTATTTATAATTTAGTATGCACATGAGGTTATAACATACTTATTTGTTAACATTTTAATTATTTGTCTTTTTTAGATCTTAACAAAGTTTAATTAATGTTTTTGTAAATTAGTTAATTTTTTAATAGTCTTTTAAGCTATTATTAATATTATTTAATGGTAAACATACAGCTAAAACACTTTTAGTATCTTTTTTCCTTAAGTTTACTGTTAAAGCAGAGCGAAAATGCGGCTTTAAATAGGTTTCTGATCTAAGTATTTAAGTCTATTCGACTCTACATACTGACAGCTGACAACTGCTTTAATAATAATGTAGGTTAATAAAATAAATATAGGTCCACGCTAACAGAAACATTGGCAGGGAACTGATTAATCTTACTTCTGTTTGCTTCAATTAATAAACGTATCCGCATGATTAACCAAACGAGATCTCAGTTTTATTAAAAAACTTCCCGCACTTTTGTCGCATTATTTTTGCGAGTTTCGTTTAAGCCAGTTACTCACCACGCGGTACTTTCCAAGCACTAAGTAGTGTATACCGCGACTCGCTTAGACTTGGCGAATTACTTGCACTTCTCGAGCTGTGGCGGAAAACTATCACAAGTTAAAGAAGCCAAGTATTACAATTTTGACTTGGTATTTTATGAAACCAACGCTACATTTCGCGTTACTACAAAAGTATGTCGAATTGTTGTATTTATGTGGGTAGTCTTGTTTTTCGAGACCTGCATGGACTGCAATTTACAATGAAGTGGATCAATGATGCAACGTTACATTTCTTTATTTATAAGAAAGAAGACCTGTCATTTGGGATGCATTTCATACACAACATTAAAACAGAAATAAAGTGTGAAAACGTATACAAAGTAAATTTTTACAGGACATTCGTGTAAATGGCATAAAAAAGAAGAAATATGTTGCATATACAGGGTGTTCGAAAAATGCATTTGGAAATTTTAAGGGGTCATTTTGCAATAAAAAATAATGTTAGTAAGTTCTTTGTCAAAATGTCGAAATCTCCTTGGTTACCAAGTTACAGGGGTTAAAAGTTTAATTTTTATTTTTGATTTTTCGCCATATTGCATTTGTTTTCTAACCAATCTAGTTGACATTTAGCACACATATCAAGCTTTGCAGATTCTAATATTTGAAGATAAAAGAACTTTTTTAATACCTCCAGAGGGCACTTTACCTAAAACTTAAAATTTATTTACAATCATAATTTATTCAAAATAAAACAAAACATAATTTTCCAATATAGGGTAACTTTGTTATTTTAAACGAAACACCCTGTATATTTTCCAAAAATCTTTAAATTTTTTTTTTTTTTGAAAAATGTAACATGGGCCTTGTTTATTTTTAAAAACAACAGATCTATTGACGTCCAAAAAATTGAATTCATGACGATTAAGAATATTATTTACCAATGAAAATTGCCACCTAACCGTAATAAAAAAAATACGACATATTTAGTTTTTGAAAGTCAATAATTTCATTATTTTTTTAAACACCATTGCTTATGTAACAGTTTTTTAGGAGAAAAGGTTAAGTTG
The DNA here is from genome assembly GCA_014170235.1 of Listronotus bonariensis. Lineage (NCBI taxonomy): Eukaryota > Metazoa > Arthropoda > Insecta > Coleoptera > Curculionidae > Listronotus > Listronotus bonariensis. The sequence continues at coordinate 16,435 of JACEGR010006542.1, read as the reverse complement.
TAAGATTTTTAAAAAATACAGCGTTTTTCTTTTAAATTGACAAACTTACCCTATATCGAAAATTGGGTTTTGTTTTATTTTTAATAAATTAATCCGTTAAAAAATGTTACAATATTGGCATGTTAAAGACACTTACTTTATTTTTATTCCCTAAATTCAAAAATGAAACAATATACAAGGTGTTTCATTAAAAAAACATAGGTTTAATATAAATCTTATTTTGGAGCACCTTGTATAATTTCCTATAATCATAAATTATGCTTTTTTATACCCACAACTTTCTATAAAAAATATTTTTAAAAAGTAATACCGTTTTTGTACTGGAAACCGAGGCGTTTGTGGTGCGTCACCCTATATATAACTCCCATTTTAAAACTTGTAAAAGTCCTACCAACCGTACAATAACGTATCTCCAACTTGTGCTCTAACCTTCCGTTAAGCAATAATTCTTATTAAGCCCTGTAAATCGTGGCCATTCGGATAAGATATGGCAACGCGTTTAACGAACCAACTAAATTTTCCGTGTAAGTGCAACACGTTGCACAGTTGCACGAAATTAGCCATGTAATTTGAGATAAATTGTAACGTATTGTTAGATAGAAAAATAGGGCCTTACAATATCATGCAATAATCTACAAATGCATGCATAAGGGTGATTCATTTCCGCTAAAGTTTTTCTTTTTTAATGTAGAAAGACAAATTTTATTAAGTTTAAGCCCTTATTAGCAATATTAATTACTTACCATTTAAATTTAAAGTTTTCCCATTTAAAATAAATGTAGACCTTAGACCTCAGAATAGGGCCGGGATAATCCATGCACTGAAGCCGCTCGGCTTATTGTGCGCCATGTCTTTTACGTCTGGGTAAGCTAACCAGACGGCACCTACACCTTAACGTAGGTTCCGAACCACGGTCCTATGCGCGACAACTTAAGACCTTGTCCCCACCCAGGGGACTAACGAACCTACCAATTCAGTGGGGTCCGCATGTCTACGGTCGCGCAGAACATGGCAAAGTCTGTTCCAGAGCCTTAGTCCTTGCTGGCTATAAGCAAATACTGTATTTGTTCTTTTCTGGATCAACATAATAATAATAAAATACGGAAAGATAATCGTCAAACTACAAGTTCTGCAATTATCTTTGCTTTTTTCAATATACATATATATATATATATATATATATATATATATATATATATATATATATATATATATATATATATATAGATAAAATATAAATAAAATTAACTGTCTGAGTTAGGGGTTTGGCAAAGAAATGGAATTAATTAGGGACTACCCTACCTTTAGGATAAAAAAAATTGGTACAACGTTATTTACTATATTGCTATAAACAGATTTATCCCTAAATTTAAAAATTATGTTCTTGTTTTTAACTACTAACAACTATTTTTAACATATTGTTTTACTAACTTACTTTGCAAGAGAGAAACCAACAGAGCTTGTTTTTTAATTTATAATACAAGTTTTATAGTTTTTTTTTTTTTTGAAAAATAAAAAGAACTTTTCATTTTTAATATAAAAAGGTCCGAGCAAGCCAGTAGATAGCTCTTGTTTACACTTTATTAGATTTTTATACCTTATGTGCTATATATAATAATAGTTTAAATAAACCCATATTTTAATGTCCTAACTTTTAAAAGCCAGGGTATTAAGTAAGTTGTTTTTAACTTTACCACCCTGTATCTTTACATGTAAGCCTCACTTAATTGTGATAGAATTTTTTGTACCTTTTAGAGACATCCTGTATATAACATTTAACCAAAAAATATATATTTTTTTATTTTATTACTTTATCAAGGCAACTTTACGACTACTAAGCAATATAATTAAGAACCCATTTATAATATAATTATGCATAGACTATATTTTATTCTTTTTAAGGAAACTACTGTTTATTTTGTTTGTTAGTTTGTTTGTCAAATAATATTACAAGGAAATAAAAAAATTAGAAGCAATTCCAACTTTTTTTTTTTGTTTAAACACTTAAATTTCCAATTTAAAGTGAATACCTTATAGGCACCAATTTTAATCCAAATAAAAAAAAATTAAACAAACAAGCAAGAGCGCAAAAAGGAAAAAATAAGTTGTATAGCGCGTAAAGATTCGTATCAGTTAGCGTAGTATGACGTATTTCCGCTAAGGATATAGCGGCAGCACATCGTAGGAGAGCCACACCAGCCACTGGACCGATCAATAATGTTGTACACTCCCAAAATTAGAGATAATAAGTAAATATATTAGCGACATTTTTTTGTTTAATATAAATAAATTAATGTTGTTTTTTAAAAAGTCAAATATCTAATTAGGTTATGACTAGTTTTAATCGGGACAACACATTTTTTTTACCTATAATATTTTTTTACAAGTTATCCAAAAAGGGCAGGTACAACAAAATTAAACATGATCGACTAAAACTAGGATTATCTATCTAAAATTATCTATATACAAAGTTGCTTAGGTCTGGTTTTAATTATATATATCTTTTTTAACTCTTTAACATAGTTATTTTTTTCTGTGGCGGAAACTCCAATATCAAAAATTACAGAACGTTAAAAAACTTGATAATAATAAACCCTTTTATATTCACTATCAATTCTTTGCTCTAAATAGATACATTTACTTATTTTTCCTTTTACAAAATTTTGGTTGGTTAAACGGTTTGGTTTGACAAAAAATAAATTAATGTTTAACAAAAGTTTCAATTCATAATTTTCCTATTTTTTTTTTTAATTAAAGAAAATTTCTAAAGACAAAACTAGGTTAGAAACTTTGAATGAATATAATATTATTAACATTTTTTAAGACACCCTGTAATTAAAAAATCATAGTTACTTTTGCATAAAGCTAAAGTCTACTAATAAAAATGATTGGCCTAAATAAAAATATATTTTTTACCCATTTTATAAAATAATAATTTTCCAAGGCACTCTAGTGGCGGCCAAACGAAAACACTTTGTGTATAAGGCTTGGTAGCGTAAAATTACCATTTTTTGGTCAATGAACTTGTCGTATTTAGTAGTAGAAGTTATTTTTGGTCACTATGTAAATTATGTATAAATTGTTTATCCTAAAATAAAATAATGTAGAGTTAATTCTTTTAGGATTTGAAATATATCAAAAATATCTTTGATACTGACAGACAAATGATATTTTTATAGGCTTGTATTTGTTTAAACTTAGAACTTTTGTATATAATTTGGTAGGAAAAATAACATTTTTTTATTTTTGGTTAAGAGACTTGTGGTCTTTTCTTGTACCCTCTATATTATTATAATATATTGTGTATCATATAATAAAATATTGTACAATTATTTTATTTTTTGTTCTCTTTTAAATTCTTACAATAAAATTTACCTTTTAAAACTAGGACTATTCAATGGCGGTCAGCAATTTAGTTTATTATTGCTAAATAAATTTGATTATGTATAATTTATTAAAACCTGTAAATGGTAGTCATTTTAGTGCCAACCTTATTAGATTTGAATTGAATTTTAGAACATTGTATATGTAAAAATAATACTAAAACAGTAAAAAAATACCTTTTAATTTGTTAGTCATAGAAATTTATCATTACTAATAATTTTAAATAATTTTTACTTAAGTTATTCCCAAACTGCTAAATTTTAAAAGTAGTGACACATGAGCTAAAATAAATAATGACGAAATCAAAGGTAACTTGACCGTTTGGTTCAGTTGATGTCAGGTTTACTGTTAAATTAAATAAATTAATATTTAAGTTTATGGTAGTAGGCATGGAAACAAAACAGTAATTCAAAGTGTAAAAAAGCTTTAAAAGGTTAAAAATGAAGTATTTTATCTTCAAGTTAACGATTTACAAAACTGCATTTTTTTAACGGTCGTGGAAAAAAATGTTTATTGATACTTTGGTAAGAGCAAGATTTAACAATTTTTGTTAAAAAAGAAAAGGTTAATTTTAAAAACTTCAAAGTAAACTGCTACAAATGGATGGCTAAAACATAATTACAGTATATTAAAGAGTAATAAACATAAAATAAAATAATAATTTACACAGCCGTTTACCTTACAAACCAACAAAGTAACAATATCTTTAGTAAAATAATTTAATTGTCGGCCACAAGCGTAATCCTCTTTGCTACATGCTATATTCGGACATTCTTACCTTTAAAAAAATTGTGATTCATATAACAAAGTATTGTAAAATTTATTTTCTTATAATTTTCTCTAAAACATTCTGTGTGCTTATGTTACTTTATTACGACATTATAAATGTATCTTTGTGCGATTTCGTTCTAGCAAAGCTAATCAAAACAACACCTCAAAGAAAATGACGTAAAAGCAAACACAAACATTGGCTGCTATATAACTAAATTGACCTACTCCCTTAGAACATTGTTTGACATTCCAAATTACAAATTTAGTAAGCGAATAATTAGATCTGCAACTACCTTGTAAACCGACACAACAGTAAATTTGTGATTGCCTCGAAATCTCTCTCGGGGAGTTTAATAAGGACTGCATCGTTACTGTGATTAGGAAAACAGGTTTATTAATTTAATTAGAGTCAAGTAGCTTTTGCTTTAAAGTAGAGAGCTTTAAAAACAAACGACCAAATGCTTTAAACTATAGCTAGTTAGGTCTTAATTACTGTTTTACACATTAAGAATACGGTCTTTTTGTTTTTTTATTATTATTTTTTAAATACCCAAAAACATTACCCATTTTTAGCGACTCTTGGGTTTGGTGTCAATGGAAAGGGTTTACCAATAAAAGCGTAAAAACTTTAAAATACCACTAAGATATAACTACAAGTAAAATCTGATTTTAAATTTATTGAAAGAAAAAAGCACAAGGTTTTTAAAATATTATTGTTTAAATATCGTCCTCTACTTTGTTCAGTCGTATGGATTCTTGAGCCCCAATTTTTGATTACTTTGTCAATCATATCACCCGGTAAATTTGTAATGGTGCTTAAGATGTTCTGCTTAATGTCACAAATCGTTCGTAAGGTATTCTTGTAGACCTCAGATTTAAAGTAGCCTTACAGGAAATAAGAGTGAGAGATCGCATTCACATTTCCATTTTTCGAAATAACCCGCATTCTGATGATAAATTTGAATAATTTAATTCTAACAATTTAATTTTTAATAATTTCTGCACGTTATAGAATTGTGTACATCTCCATAACAACTTGCTAGGCATTACTTGATGAGGATGTTCTTACGCTCTTATAAGTAAATCCTATATTTGGCATTTTGTTTTCCTAACCTGACCCAGTGTAAAATAATCAAGGTAATTTACACTTCTTTTTTTTATGCAATTTTTCAAGTGTGTTTTGTTTAAAATATTTATATATATAATAATCTGTAACCAGAACACGATTGCCTATTATTTTTACTCTTAAAGGTGTCCAATAACTGTACCGAAAAAAATAAGATAGTGATTTTTCCTACGATAAAGACAAAAAAACCCTATTATAAGCTAAACGTCATATTTTTGGTAAAGCAAAGTTTAATTTGTAAGAGTCTTAAATGCATTTTCTTATGGTTTTTACGATTTATTTAAGGGATTACGAACATACCTAATTTAATGTGGAAACAAACTTTAAGCACAAATGTACACACTAGACTGTGTCGAATTTTTGTTGTCGATCATTTGTATATTCAATATTTTTTTGCTGCTTCAGAACAACTTATCAGATATTGTACTAATTTCAAGTATTTATACGCCACCCAGTGTGTCCCTTATCCCCGCATACTATCCAAATTAACAATTGCTGCTTTGAAGCGTCTGGGCCCGCAGTACAGGTAGGGATTTTTACATAAGCGTTTAAGTACTTGCCATCATGGATTTCGTTAAAAACGTTATTCTGCAGTTCAAGTCTAAATACCAAAGAACTTACGCTTTTGTGGCTATATATAAAGTTTTTCGAATTACTGACTATTATCCTGCCTTGTGTTATTTAGGTTGTCAGACAATGATGCCTAATATTTTTCGTGAAATTTAAAAACCAATCAGGTAATTTATCTAAATATTCTTCGCCAAATTGAATCTAGATACCCATTTTTATCAGCTGTTTGACCAAATTGCAACACCGAATAAAAAAAGTTGAGATATTAAATGTGTTTAAAACTAAACAAAAATTTAAAAAAGCATTTCCATTTCAAAAAAGATGCAGTGGCTTGCCATTTTCTCTCAAAAATATTTATACTTTACGGACGACAGTAATATTCTTTCCAATACAATAAAAATGTCATTTGATGCTTTGAAGAACTTATCAATAAATATGTAGTGTGAACTTTTTAAAAATATTTTTAAAGACCCTGTAATTTAACAAGTCAAAATGTAGGACATAATATGTTAATATAAGGTTTTTTAAAATTTTTCATTTAAAAATCTCCCTTAAAATTTTATTGGTAAAGTTATTGACATCCTCCATTTCAGCAGCAGTATTTATACATGTTATTGTATAATGTTCAACATTATCACACAATAGTTTTTTATTTAATTTAAGACTAACACTTTCTGTATAAAAACAATAGGTGCCCAAGAGAAGTCTTTTGTAAGATTTAAATTTTGCTCTATTAATATCAATTTATATAAATTACTTGTAATACATCACTTCAGGTAAATACATTTCCCAAGAGCTTGTGATTTCACATTTAAGCTATTTAGGCAAATTTTGATGCCATATTTACGATAGCTACATGTGAATATGTTTGTGTTATGTAGACTCTTGTTGATGTTATTTATAGACAACCAAATTAAAGGAAAGCGGGAAAGCTTTAGCAAATTTCCATTTCATATTTTTTGTCTTTCTTGACATTAAAATTTGTATTTAAATAATAACTCTGCACTTTAATAAACAGTTTCATTTAAGAACCCAAAGCTTAAGAAAAACAGGTTATAATAAAAAATAAATAAAAAATTATTATTGAAAATGCAGGATGTTTTTTAACCAATGCAAAAAAGGTGAGTTGCTTTATAAACATGGGATCAAAACTGAACCATTAGGGGGATAGCGCGGTACAAATATGGCGAAAAAAATAACGTTTTAATTTTTCATCTTAAAAACGAAAAGCTATAGAATGAAGAAATTGTACGCAAATGCAGTTTTTAGAATGAAATAAAAGTGGTGGACTCAGGCTTCCCCTATTGTTCTTTTTAATTAAATTTAAGAAAAGACTTAAGCAATGACTTTAAAAAGTATTTTGGATTGCCCACTTTATTTAGAAACTTCTTTAACTTCGGTATTCTTTTAATAAAATATTATAGCAATTTTAAATAAAAAAATATTTAAAGTTTAGATCATAACGTGCCGAAACTAGAAAATATACAGTCTGGCAGGTGTCTGGCAAGGTAAGCTCAAAAATAATAGTAAGCCAAAATAATGTTAGTATTTCATATTCTATTGTGCTTTGTTTGGGAAATATTGACCTTTAAAATTAGAATTAACAAAAATATACAGGGTGTTCCTAACTGCGGTAAAAAGTTTAAGGGCGTATTCTCCAGCTAATTTAATTTAAAAAAGTTTATATTAACATTGGTCCAAAAATGTTTATATGATACGGAGTGTTAAACTTCAAGAAGAAAATCGGGTTTTTCATAATATCCTAAAGATGTTGAAATACGAAGTTAATTTAGCCTTAAATTAATTTTAATTATAGAGACCGGTAGTGGCTTTAGACGCGCTAATAATATTAATAAGAAATTTACGCCACTGGCTTTTTGGCAACTTTTATATTTTTTCAGATGAAACACCTGCTTAGTTTTTCAAAAAATAAAAAAATAAATCATCTTAATTGCAAATTCTGGGACCATACAAAAATATTAGGACATTTTTTCCTTTAAAAATTAAGTGATATAACCTAACTTTCTATTAGCAATTATAACAACAATAAACAGCAACAACAAATAATTAAATAAATAATGTTTATATCCAGTCTAACAATTTTTTTAAATTGTTTAGGTTTTCTTAAAAATTTTAACACCCTGTATCTTAAAACCAAAAACAATTTGGCTAAGAAATAAGCCCTTAAATTTTCTTACCGCAATTAGAAAACACCCCGTATAGGCAAATTGTATTTGATACGATATCTTAGACCGTTTTTCATAAAATTGCATATTAAATCCAGACATACCTCTTACCACACTCATCTTAGCAAAATTAAAGGGTCAACTTTGGAATCCTACGGAATAAGCTGAATAATTTTACACACCCTTGTTTTGGTACAAAAATACTTTCCCAAAATCCCCTATTATATCGTGTAAGAAACTCGAAATATGACAGGTCGAAGGTGAAAAAATCAGTTTTTTGCGAATATTTTGCTTCCTTTACCTTAAATCGTATTTATGTGTATTATAAAAGTAGTAGAACACAATAGTATATTACATTACAAGTGTGGAAAATGACTAATTTCACACGAGTGGGAATATTGTTACACGAGGCGTTAGCCGAGTGCGACAAACCCACGAGTGTAAGGAAGTGATTTTCACACAAGTAATGTACACTATTTTTCCTACGACCACAAGTTATTTACCAAAACAAATAAAAGTTGTTTGTCTTCACAGAAATAAATAAGGAAACAATAAATGATCACACTCTTCAACGGGTAAACGAAATCAAGGATCTGGGAGTCTTATTTGACAGCTCTTTGTCTTTTGATGGTCATCGTATGAGTGTTCAGCAACGCGCCAGTAGGAGTTTAGGTTTTATTACTAGATTTGGTAGGGATTTTTCATGTAATGTTTTAAAAGTTTTATACTGCTCCATTGTTCGCCCCATATTGGAGTATGCATGCCCTATTTGGTCCCCTTTTACAGAGTACACATACACGATTTAGAGCGTATTCAGAACAAATTTTTACGAACGTGCTCTTTAAGTTGGGAATACCTCTAAATAATGGTCATTGTAATTATAACGCGGTTATGGAAACACTAAAGATATATAGCTTAGAAGATAGAAGACTTTTTTTGAAATGTGCTTTTGTTTAAGCTTATAAACGGTTTGGTTGACTGTGACTATCTGCTAAGCAAATTACAGTTTTTGACCTGCCACAGGACGCGGTTAAATAGTTTGTTTTACCCTAAATTTCACGGAACTAATTATGGCATGCATGATCCAATAACAAGGATGCAGCGTAATTTTGATAGGTTAGATCTCCAAATTCATGGGTCATTGAACAGTTTTAGAATCATCTTGAGAGACCGTTGTAATTCCGTACATAGAACTTAATAAGATGTCTGGTTCTCTAAATTGTTAGTCTTATACCTTAAAACTAAAAGTCGATATTATAGTGATAAATATATTTTTATTTAATAAATTATTAATTATATCTTCACCTTAATAAGTTAGTTAGTAAGTTGTTTTTGAGAGACTGTTAAATTAGGCATATATTATAAAATGGTGTAAACCGTCGATAAATGAATAAATAAATAAATTGAAAACTTTGCATCACTAGGGTGATATATACTTTTCCTTACTGCGATATATTATACTGTTTAAAAATATGTTTATATCAAAAATCACCTACCTAGTAGCTTTTTATCATTTTAGAATAAAAAAGGTCCTCATTTAAAAAATATTGCATGGCTTTTTCAATGTAAATCCTGTTAACAGCCTGGTAACTCCATATTTATTTTAAATAACAATGACAGCGATGACAGCTTTGTATTATACTTTGCAACACTAGTGCTGTAAAGTACTTTGCAACACTAGTGTGATATAAGGCATTTTCTATGCATAAAAACAGTGTGTTATTTACTATTTTCACATGTGGTTGTAGGAAAAATTCTTTACAAATTTGACATGGCATTTGGCATTTTTGTGTCTGGTTAACGGAAGAATTTAAAGCACTTAGCACGAAATCTATCGTGGTTTTTAGTCTAATATGTTATCTTTTTACTTAAGTTTTTACTAAATATCACTAAATTAACTATGTCCTTAACGTAATTACCAGAAATAGTGAAGTAATTACGTAAATTATTTTTATTATACTACGGGGTGTTTCAGAACTATGGGATTAAACTTTAAGGTATGATTTCTTATGTTATTTTATAAAAACAATATTTCCTCTAAATATATGTCCGGAGTTGCTTCCTTACAAAGATACAAGGCGTTAAAATTTAAGAAAAAAACTAGTTTTCTCTTAATATTTTTAATACATTTTTAATATGCTTAGGCCGATTTAAATAAATGCTACATTTATTTAAAGTAATAAGGTACTTATTTAGCCCTAACTATATTGGTATTATTGGGTCCAGTAGCGTATCGGTGGTCAATGCAAACTTATATTATTGAGCAAAAAAAGTACGCTGACTTGACTTTTATCGACTTTTTTATTTTTTTATAATTAGGCAATTAATAATTTAACTTTTTTTATATTTTTTCCATATGTCGCTTTGTTTCCGAGAAAAAAATTAAAGCCACTTTAAGGCATTCTAAGAAGTAGCCCTAAACCGCATAAAATAAACTCTAAAATTTGAAAATAAAAAATAGTGATTTTAAGTAAAGAGGGAATATGACAATTTTCGATTAAGTACACGACTGCTAACTTATTTTAGGGCAAATAAATGTTTAATTTTAATTTTTCTTTTTAATATCAGGTTGCCTATGGGTACTTTTTGAAAGAATTTAAAGTAGCTTTAATATATTTTTTTGAAAACGAAGGTAGATACAAGAAAAACTAAAAGAATTTAAAAAGTTTTAATATTATTTGCTTAATTATAAAAAAATATCAAAATGTTAATGACGTAGCTTTTTTCTCAATAATATAAGTTGCGGTGTCCAATGAGACGCCACTAGACCCAATAATAATATTATGGTTAGGGCTAAATAAGCGCCTGATTACTTTAAATAAATGTATCAAATTTTAACCAAATCGGCCTAAGCATATTTAAAATATTTGAAAAACTATTTTTTTTTACATTTGACCTGTTACATTTCGAGTTCCTTACACAATATCATAGGGGACTTTTGGGAAAGTATTTTTGTACCAAAATAAGGGTATGTACAAGTTTTTAGCTTATTTCGTAAAATTCCGAGATGCAAGTCTAAATTCATTGGGCTATCTATTTTATATGTTACAAAAATTCAATTTTTTGGGAAAATTATTTAAAAATGGTAAATTTTTTAAGAACAGTCTTTAACTGCATTACAAACATTATTTTTAATAATTTTATTACACTTTATTTATTTTCTCAAAATAAAAATATATATATTACATACAAAATGCTGTTTTGTCTGAATTTAAAATGCGATTTTAGTACAAACGGTCCAAGTGTGGCCTTTTAAATATATAGATTCTTAGATAGGTAAATTCATTATGTAAATCTAATAAATTACATTCCACAAATTGTTGCAGATCTATCACTAACATGTCTACACAAATTTTACAAGGAAATTTACGTTAGCGAGGTGACACTGTCCTATTTATTATGTAAATACTGTTGTGTAATACAAGCTCCTGTAATTGTACTTTCCCAACTCTAAGATTTAGGAAAATTGAAAATTTGTAGGAAAACAAAAGGACATCGTTTACTTTTATACATGTATTTTATTTAAACAAATTTAAATAGTTCCTAAACATATTCCGACACATTTTAATATACCTTTTTACCGGTGGGGAAAGCTGCTATAGATTTTAAATATGTCAAAAAATACTGTGATTATTTCGGCGTGTGGAAATCGTTCGGATCGTATATCGGATTTCATAGTTTTCGTTATCGTTAAATTATTTTTACTTGTAATACCACTAGCGCTAAATTTATTGAAGGACATTTTTTCCAGGCCACATATATTTTGAAAATTATGTATTAGAATTTTCTTAAAATATTTGTTACCGAACATTTTTTAAGCACGTGTAGTATTTGGTTAGAAAATGTCACGCCAATTAATTAATAATAAATAAAAAGGGGGTCGAGTAATGCATCATGTTTAAAGCTCCTGACGAGTACTTTAAAACCCTAAAATATAATGTCAATATCTTAACCTACTACAAAATGGCGGTAGGTACTTGAAGAACTATACGAATACCTGATTGAAATGGCCGTATTTCCGAAACTAAAAAGTTGATTGTACTTTTGAGGTATCTTCTTAAAGCTCTTTTAAATATCCTATTAATGGTAATACTAGTGATAGTATAGAGGGTAAGATAAAAAGTGTATTGTTGTGGATTAAGAAGAACCCTGTATAATTAACTACCAATAAAAAAATTTAAAATAGTTTTAGGAAAATACCTCTATTAAGAACATCTTACTTTAATAGTTTCGGAAATATGATTATCCCAATCAGGTATTTGGGTAATTTTAAAGTAACCCCATCTTGTAGTAGGTGAATATATTAACTTTATATACTAGAGTTATAAAGTACTCGTCCGTAGCTTAAAATTGATGTGTCATTCGACCCCCTTTCCATTTATGAGTTTTGGGGTGGTGGTTCTGGTGGTTAAGGGGTTGAAGGGCGCCGTCCGATTTTGTAAAAATATAAAGAGTCAATAAATATCTTGACGTGTTTCGGCGATTTTCCCAAATCTGTCCTATTTTACAGATAATGTTGAGTGTTAAGTTTTAAAATGATACATTCTGTATATCTATTTTACTATTACAAGTGGAAGAAAAGTAATGGGTATTTTAAGCATTAACCGATAAGATACAGTGTGTCCACGAATATAATTACCTATACCAGAATTTTATTTTATTTTAAATTTTTCGAACAAAAATTTCAAAAATATTATTAAAAAAAATCGAAAAAAGATTTTTAAATCTAGTTAATTAAATAGAATAAAGGATTAATTAAAATAAAAATATCATTATCCTTATAATTGCAAGAAAAATTAAAGAGTAAACCAAAAGATGTTACCATAATATGGCAATTAGGGTGATTTTTTTCGCGACCTTTTTTTTTTGGTTCCATCGGAAAATTTTATTACAAATCAAATACCTTTACAAAAATCAAAACTTTTAGGCCTTAATATTATTATTAAGTACTTGCTTAAAGCATCTAGAGATTTTTCGTTTTAAATAGCATCTTTGATTTTTTATTTTTAAATTTCTATAGCTGAGCGGAATATTATAATATCATCTATTTTTTATCTTTGTGACATCTCAAAAAGGCTTATGCCTAAATACCAGTGTACCGTGAGTGCCGGGTTATTGGAAGTTTTTCCGTGTTTCGTTAACGTTATCCAAGCACTAAAACATGCAGTTTTGCATTTTCACAGCTTTAGACAACGGTAGTGCCACCACGGACGTTATTTTTAAAATAACCACTACCTAGGATTGGCAAAATAGTACACAAGTGGCTTTGCCATTACCATCTGTGAGGTTAAATATTATTTAAACCTCATTTACCTAAATTTAAAGTTTGCTTTTAAAAGTGCTTTAAGTACCTCCTTTAAATTTTAAAAGATTTTCTCTGCTTCATTACGTCCATAGAAAAACCATTCCATTATAACTAAAAATAAGTTTGTAGAATGTACTTAAGCCTTTTAGAATGGAATGCTTAAAGCAAACGCAAGCAATATTCTAATCTGCCATTAAATAACATTCTACAGGTGCTTGTTATTTTACCTTCAAGGTAGACACACAAATTTTCTAAGGAAATTTGCGCTCTGGGAATGTGACAGAAGCTTACTAATGATGTAAATATTGTTCTGCTATACAGCCGGTTATAATTGTAATTTAGAACGTTTACGGAAGTACAAATTTAAATAGGTAATACAACGTAGAATTTATTTGATACCGCAAGTGTTGTTAAGCTGGTTTTACACTTATCAAACTTCTTGTCAAAGAGGTTAATCAAATATTTTATACAGTTTGTTTGACGACACAAGTGTAAAATAGAAAATTATATGACTTCGTATTATACAGAGTGTCCCGTAATTAATTGGACATAGGTTAATGTAGAATACCTGACATAAAAATAAAGCGTTTGAGCTCAATATCGCTTAACAAAATGTTATTGGTTTTCGTTCTGGTTAGTTCAGGGTGTCAAAACTAATTTTTTACCAAACATTAAGTGAAATATCATGAAATCCACTGGACAGATTAAAGTGAAATTTGTTGTACTCTTATTATTTGGGATGACGAACACGAATATGATCTATTTTGCCATTACCACTAGATGGCGCCATATACAATAACATTGATTGATTAAAATGGTCATAACTTTTTGACCTCCCTGTATGCACATTTGCGAGTGGAAATAATAATATAGCATTTAATTTTAGTCAAAATAGGTATTCTTCTTTAATCTCCAACAAGTTGACCGCTTTGAAATAAATGTATTTTTATTAAGTTGCGCTGAAATTATTATCGGATTTTGCAGAGTAGGCTTTGCCTAGGATAAATACATCCTAACTACGACCTGTCAAGTAGTAAAGTATTAATAAATAAGTCTATAGTTCATGCTTTTGTTATGTTATTTTTGTTTAAAAATGCCGCGTCACAATGATTTTTCTAATGCTCAGATGCGGGCTATAGTATGTGTGTATGATCAAGAAAATTTCTGTAGTCGAAGAGCAGCGCAGTGTTATTAAGATCTGTATCCAGATAGAGGGCAGCCAAATCATCAAACATTTAAAGTATAGTACAATTGATTAGGCAAAACGGGCTCATTTCGTTCAAAAAACGTAAATGAGGGAAGACCAAGGGTAATTGAAGCGGATATGGAAGATGAAATTTTGGTTGGTGTTATCGAAAATCCTGAAACCAGCTCTAGACAGATTAGATTAAGGCAGCCGCTGGTGTAAGCAAATCTTCGGTGTCCAGAATTATACGCGAAACAAAACTGTATCCGTATCACTTTACTTCAGCTTCAGAATCTTCTTTCTTAAGACTCTACTGCAAGGCTCCAGTTCAGTCAATTTTTCAGAGAGCGCCAATTAAATGATTAATTTTTTTTTGTAATAAAATGTTTTTTACGGGTAAAGCCACGTCAAAGAGAGGTGTTTTTAATTGGCCTAATAATGTTATTTATTCACTGGAAAATTCTCATGCTTTCCAAGAACACCATTTTCAACATGGTTTTCAATAAATATTTGGTGTGGTATCTATGGGAGGATCTATATTGTGGGACCGTTTGAATTGCCAGCTAAGCTTAATGGAGAACGTTATCTAAATTTCTTAAAGAATAAGCCACCCATTCTTCTAGAAGATGTTTCCCTAAATTTAAGACTTAATAGTTGGTATATGCACAATGGGTCACCGGTACATTACTTGGACGAAGTTTATCCTTATAAATGGATTGGTAGAGGTAGTGAATAATCGTGGCAAGAGCGTAGCCTTGATCTTAACCCCTTACATTTTTATTTCCGTCAGGAATTGTGGCAAAAGATTATAGAAAGAGTCAATATCTTTAGGGCCCAAAAAGAAACGTTATTTAAAGTCAGGCAAAATTTAAATAAAAGAATTGGTTGTGGCGCCATCTAATGGTAATAGCAAAATAGATGTGTTCGTTATTCTAAATAATAACAGTACACCAAATTTCACTTTAATTTGTCCAGTGGATTCCAAGATGTTTCACTAAATGTTTGGTAAAAAATTAGTTTCAACACCCTGTAGAACTAAAACCAATAACATTTTGCCAAGCGATAATGAGCATAAACGCTTTATTTTCATGGCAGGTATCCTACATTAACCTATGTTCAGTTAATTACGAGACACCCTGTATAACTTCTTTCAAGCAAGTATTAGGGTAAAACCACACCAAACTCGATAAAATTGAGGTTAAGTAGTTGCCCTAGTTGCCCACTGTCAATTTTTAACTCATTGGAATGGTAGCTTTAAAGTTTTGCATCAAATATTTAAAAAAAAATAGGAGGTGTTTTAATCCCTTAAATAAATTTGACAAGGTGACCTTAAATGTCTTTGATATCTAATATATGATAAAGCCAACTTATTTGACAAGAAGTTTGATAAGTCTAAAACCAGCTTTATTGATAAAATATTTCAAAAAGAAATAGGCATGATTTAAAATAATGTAACATAGAGACTTAATTATCTAAAAATGAATAACCAAATTTTATTAAAAAACCTTTTTAAAATAGTTTTCTAAAATTAATCAATAAATACCTTTTATTAGATAAGTAAGATATTTTTACATACATACAGTGCTGGTCTAAAGTTGGGACTTTTTCTTCTATCTTTTAAATGGTATGGTAATTTTTTTTATAAAAATTTAAGGACTTTAGTAAGACAACATAAATCAGATTTTAGACAAGAAATAACACATATAAATGTCAAATTGAAAGTTGGGCGCCATTTTGAAAACAAAAATTAAATTGATGAAGGGGTCTTGTGGCACAATATTTTAAAGCTCCTAACGAGTACTTGACAACCCTAGAATATAAAGTCAATACCTTCACTTGCTATAAAATGGCGGTACTTGGAAAATTACCCAAATACCTGATTAGGATGCCATTTTTCCGAAACTATT
>JACEGR010006541.1:0-59535 GCA_014170235.1 Listronotus bonariensis | reverse complement strand
CTTTAAAACTAGTGTGGACGCGAAACACTTGTATCTGCAAATGTAGGCCAACTTTGTTGCTGAAAAATTCTTTGAACAAGATACAGTCGGCCGTCAATGTTGTCCCGATTGTATCCAAGTCTGTACATGGCTTTAAGCCAGTTTTTTAAACGGTGCATGATATTTTTTGTTTTAGGCCAATGTTACTGTTTACAACTTTAAGTTATTTTTTTGTTTTAGTTTAAAACCTGGTGACATTGTAATGGAAACTCAGGTTTTGAGTCGACCACTCAACATGAGCGATCCAACTTTAAATAGTACGCGTCAAAATATAATCGACTGGTTTTTGGGGGTAGTTGGCATTAAACCTGAAGTAAATGAACCCTCAAAACCACAAAATCCACCTACAAATATAAAATGTCCCGACTGCAGTAAGTAAAAAAGATGCATGGCTGGTTTAAAATAATTGTATATTTTTGGTTACTATTTACTTTCCGTTCTATGTCTTAATAAAATTAATGACGCAACTAGCCGCTAGTTTTTGGAGGAGTTTACGCCTCAGTTTATAAAGAATAATTATTAAAAACACACAAATAGAATACAATCACTAATTGATCTCCTGTATAAAATATCGTAATGGTGAAATACCTACCTTAAATTTTTAGTTCTGGTTAGTTCTGGTTGCAGTTTATAGTTCTTGATTTTGCTAAAATATATTTAATATAATTCTTTTGGTTTCATGCATATAGAAGGAGAGCTAGTGAACCCTTCAAGTAACGTTGGGCCTGTAAGGCTAGAAATTTGTATAGTGATGAGTTATAGCATGCTGAGTATGGCAATCAGCCCTGCACATTATTACCCTGGATATAAAAAAAATTGAGCTGTAAGTTCGTTCATAGTAGGGTTAAAAAAATGACAGCGCTTTCGATGAGCTGAAGTACCTGCCAGGCGAACCGAAAGATGTGGCTGATTTGGATAGCCATATTTCCAAATTTTAGTTAGATGTACCTAATGTATTATTTTCTTAAAAATCTGTTAATAGTAATATAATATAGAGGGTGCCTCATAAAGGAAAACTTTTTTTTCCACCCCGCATATTATCACCAGATCACCGTTAAAAAGATCTTTAAAAGAGCTTTAAGATAACACCACATTAGGCACAATTAACTTTATAAGTTTTGGAAATATGACCATTCAAATCAGCCACACCTTTCAGTTCGCCTGGCAGGTAAGCTTACTATGAATGAACTAAATATTAGAAAATTTCCAACTTACAACTTCAAGTTTATTTTTTTAACCTTTTAAAAATATACAGAGTAGGTAATGATGTGCAGGACTGATGCTTGCCAGGTGTTGATTGTCGTACTTAGCATGCTATGACTTATCACTATACAAATTTCTAGCCTTACCGGCCTAACTTTACTCAAATGGTTTACTAGCTCTGAGACTAATATTAAAAAACAAAATAAATCAAAAGTACACAGGTATTTTTCTGGGTGTAAACAGGATCATAAAAAGTAACTTTGTTATAAGTGAAATAAACAATTGTTTAAATTTTCAAAATAGTATTTTTTCAACTTACTTTAAAATGAAACATTGGATATTCAATAATGTTGTCGTGTGTCGAGCAAAACATCATTTTTCACATGAAAAACCTTGAATATTTCATAGTCATCCTCAAGAGGCCATATCTTAAGTAAAATAGCCTTATTATCTAAAATACCCTGTATATTGTATTACCATTGAAAAGATAAATTAAAAGCTATTTTTATAGTTCTGGAAATTGTATGTACTATTTCTTGGATTTTTATGGCCCTATTTCAAAAACTGTTTTAGATGACACATCAAATGTGGAATATATTTTTTTAAAGCTTATTAAAATAGTTTTTGCCTATATTTTTAAAACTATTAAAAATTTTTGATGCATTTTTATCGGAAAAAAATCTACTAATTTTAAATATCTTTTAGCTTGTGGATTAGCTTTAAAACATAAAAGAATCGTAGGAGGTGTAGAAACTTTGGTCAATGAATATCCATGGATGGTAGCTCTTCAGTACAACAATAGATTTTACTGTGGAGCATCATTAATTAATAACAAATATCTTTTAACTGCAGCTCATTGCGTAAATGGGTAAGTATGTTAATTAAAAAATACCTCGCACAAATATTCACAAAAGAAAAAAGATAATATATCCATTTTCCATACCGTCTTTATGACGATCGAAAGCAGTTATTCCAATTATTTAAAAAGAATACCAACTTATCAATGGGTACATACAGTCAGTGGTTCGTAACCTTTTTAATGTCACCACCTCTGTAAACAAATATGGAAATTGAGTTTAACTCTAGCTATTTTAAAATAATTCAACCACACAAATTCGGACAAAAATATTTTTATTAGGTGCGAAATTGCACGTTTGGCTAACTAGTAATATACAGGGTTTTTAGAAAGGTGAGGTCAAAAATGATACAAATCATAGAGTTATACAAAATAATGTTAGTACGTTATACAAGGTGATTCCCAAAATCGATCACGAAACTTAAGGGGGTGATTCTACTTGACAAAATAAGGGTAGAGATTCATATAATTTTTTTTTAATGTCATTTGTTTTCGAGTTACAAACCGTCAAAGTGTAATTTTATTTTGGTTTTTTTCGCCATATTGTATTTATTTTTTAACCAATACAGTTGATATTTGGCACCCAAATCGAGCTTTGCAGATTCTAAAATTTTACGACAAAAGTATTTTTTTAAATACCGCCAGAGGGTGGGAACCCAAAGCTTAAAATTTATTTACATCATAACTTTTCTATTTTGACAGATATCGCAAAGCTGGGATATATTATAGACAACCAAGAACTTAAAAAATAAAGTACTCTTTATTAAAGTTTATAAACCTCACCGTTTAGGCACCAATGTACATCAAAGTTTTTATCAATTTCAATAAAATTACCTACATACATACAGGGTGTCCAGTAACTTACCGACAAACTTTACGGGGCGATTCTACAATGGAAAATAAGAAAAAAACTTTATATAAACATATGTCCCAAACGTCTTAGTTTTTAAACTACGGTGTGTAAAATATTTAAAGAAAAACACTTTTTTAATTATAAGTTAATTAACTCTTGCCACAGTACCAAAGATATTTGGGCTACTTAAAAACCTCATATTAGTGCTTCTTTTGATAGGTAAACGGCTGTTCAGTAAGTCGGAATTATACAGGGTGCGACGATTTTTTTCATTAAATGTATGCATTTTTAACACTGCACTGGCGACAAATTTGACATTTTGCTTTCACCGTTAATTTGTTTATTATTTTTGTTCAAAAAAGGTATACTTTATTTAAATCAATATCTTGGACCGTTTATCATAAAATTGCATTCTAAGTCCAGACATACCAGCATTTTGTAATTTTAATAATAAAAATTCAATTTTTGCAAAAATTTTTCAAATATGGTAAAATTCTTGAAAACAGTTTTTAACTGTATTGTAAAAATTAAGGGGCTCAGAAACACCGCTTTTAATAATTTTAACACATTTTAATAATTTTATCATAAAAATTGATCTTTTTATTGCATACAAAATGCTGGTATGTCTGGATTTAAAATCTGGTATGTCTGAATTTAAAATGCGATTTTATGAAAAACGGTCCAAGATATCGACTCAAATAAAGTATACCTATTTTGTACAAAAATATTAAAGGCATTTAACGGTGAAAGCAAAATGTCAAATTTATTACCAGTATTAAAAATGCATACATTAAATGAAATAAAATTGTCGCACCCTGTATAATTCCGACCTACTGAACAGCCGTTTACCTATCAAAAGAAGCATTACGATGAGTTTATTTGATAGCCCAAATATCATTGGTACTGTGGCAACAGCTCAAAAGTTATTATTAAAATACGTTTTTTTTTTTATACCAACTTCCTAAAATGTTTATATTTTGGCTTACTCTATCACCCCTGTCATTTTTGACCTCATCTTTCCGGACACCCTGTATAAATCTCGGATTTAACTAGTATGAAGGTTGATATTGCTTTGCATTCGCAATTTTAACAATATTAGGTTTGGTTTCACAACAACAACTAACAAGAGTCGACAAACCAGTTTCACATCTGTAAGCTGTAGCAAATGGAATCTATATTTTTTAAGCTCTGTCAGCTATAATAGGGTATTCTGCAGCTGCTTTTCGCCAAAATGTACCATGTTCATTATTTTGAAAATCAACTTTCAATTAGCTATCCTCCTGTAGTCTAACAAACTCTTCTTTTGCTAACACATCTTTGTTCTTAAAAATATCGAAGCAAATAGGAATTGGTCCTAAAAATCAGAAGTGGGATTCACAACTATCCATGGTCTTAAAATATTGGTTCAGTGAGTCGATTACAGCAGTTAAATGTTAAACCACGGAATACTCAAACGTGATTTTGTTTTGTTTTAGTATTTACCAAAAGCTTGGACTGTTCGTTGGCAAAGTTCCAATTTGCGCCAAAAACTTGCAATTTTATCGTGCAATAACAAAATGTTTGTTGCATTTCCTTGCAGTGACATATTAGGACTAATAATTTCACTGAAAAAATCAGCAAGGTGGGTACGCCATCTTTGCTGCGCATGAGAGCGCCTTGCTACCGTACTATTATTTTGTTTATATTATTTTAATACTTTTTGTATTAACTTTGTTACACCTCTAAACATCAAAGACCACAGCCACAACAGCAGATGGAGGCACCGAGGCCTGGGTGATTTGCTGTGCCTACTTCCCTGGCGAAGAGAGGACCTGTCCTCCACATCTCTTGGGGGACATAGTGGCCTACTGTAGGGGAAGAGGATTGAAACTGGTGATAGAAGGTGACATGAACGCCCATCACACAATCTGGGGAAGCACCAATGTTAATAACAGAGGTGAGTCTCTTTTAGAATTCATTTTAGGTGAAGGGTTGGATATAGCCAACATAGGCTCCGAACCAACTTTCGTTACATTAACTAGGCGTGAGGTCCTTGACCTCACAATCTGTAGCTACAATGTAAGCGATGAAATAACTAATTGGCATGTTTCCGAAGAGCCATCGTGCTCGGATCATTGTCACATAAGGTATGACATAAAAACCTCACAACTGATGGTAAGCAAATTCCGCAACCCCAGAAGGACAAATTGGGATGGCTTTGAAGCAACACTCAAGGAGTCGCTTGGAGGCGGAATAGCTAAAATAGCCACAGTGAGAGATCTTGATCTGGCAGTAGAACAAATAAGCGAAGCCATTCAGGCGGCTTACGAGGCAAACTGTCCAGAAACGGTAAGACAACTGAAAAGAAAGACAGCATGGTGGAATAATCACCTCCAGGACCTTAGGGCCGAGGTGAGAAGGCTATTTAACAAGGCTAAAGTCAACCATGATTGGAACTCGTACAAAGCGAAACTCACGCAGTACAACAAAGAGATTCGCAGGGCAAAAAGAAAGTCCTGGGAACAATTCTGCGAGGAGATTTCAGTAACTCCCGTGTGCGCTAGAGTGCACAGAATCATGGCAAAAGAGGGCTCTGATCAAGAACCGGTATGCTAAAGAGGTCAGATGGCTCATACGTGAGCACAACGGAGGAGAGCCTGGAGCTGCTAATAAGCACACATTTCCCGGGCTCGTCAATAATCACCAACTCAACAAGGCTAACCCAACCCACTGATAGGCCAAAACGCCCGAAGAAAGTGGATTGGAAAAAGCAGCTGAGGTGGTAAGCTACAATTCCATCAGATGGGCCTTAGGCGAATTCCAGCCGTTCAAATCGCCAGGCCTGGATGGAATCTTTCCAGTGTTGTTGCAAAAAGGGCAGGACATCCTAATGCCACACTTATGCACAATCTTCAGAGCATGTGTAGCTTGGGGCCACATACCCAAATTATGACAGAAGGCAAGGGTGATCTACCTCACCCAAGGTAGGCAAATCCCTAGAAAGGACGCCTAAGTCATACAGACCAATCAGTCTATCCTCATTCCTGCTGAAAGCATTGGAAAAAATAGTGGATAGATACATCAGAGGAAGCACCCTTAATAGGAATCCTCTGAACAAGCGCCAATACGCATACCAACCAGGAATGTCTGTGGATCTAGCACTAGACGATCTAAACAGACTCCTGGCAAAGTCGATTGACGACAAAGAGGTGGCGTTGGCAACATTTTTGGATATAGAAGGCACGTTCAACAACGTACCAACTTTCTCACTAATGAACGCGCTAAGGAAAAAAGGAATCCCCGACACGATCTGCAACTGGATCGAAGCCAGCCTGAGAAACATGGTCATAAGATCCACCTTAGGCACAGTAACTATGGAGGCTAAAGTGGGGAGGGGCTGTCCACAAGGAGGCGTTCTATCGCCATTATATTGGGCAGTCCTGGTAGATGAACTTCTCGACAAATTGACTGGTGAAAGGTACAACTGCCTGGGTTATGCTGATGACCTCGTCATTGTAGTCAATGGGGGTCACCTAGAGCACATATCAGGCAGAATGCAGAACGCCGTAGACATCGTTGACAAATGGTGCAAACAGGAGGGACTCTCAGTCAACCCTCATAAAACAATAACCGTCCCTTTCACAAAAAGAAGAGCGCTTGAATGACTAAGACCTTCCAGGCTCAACGGAGTGGAAATCCCCTTTTCAAAAGAGGTTAAATATCTAGGAGTCATCTTTGACCAAAAACTAACCTGGGGACCACACTTAAGCAAAGTCACTCAGAAGGCAAAAACTACCCTGGGTAGATGCCGAAGACTTTGCGGAAAGAATTGGGGACTCAGTCCGAAGATGAACCTATGGTTATACAAAATGGTCGTCAGACCAATGATAACCTACGAGTCAATTGCCTGGGGTGCAAAGACGCTACAAAAGACGGCAATAAGGCAATTACAAAGTATACAGAGACTCGCTTGTCTATGTATTACGGGGGCCATGAAATCGACCCCTACTGCAGCACTGGAAGCGCTGCTTAATCTACCGCCACTTTACATCTACATACAGGGTGAAGTGAAAGCGGTACAATACCGTCTCAAACAAGGCCAGAGTCCTATCATAAGACAGGAAAGGGCCATACAATGGAGATTCAAGGAGGACCAAAAAGTCGACTCAGTGTGTGAGATGCCTTCAGACAAAATGGTACCAAGCGACTGGCTAAACAAAGGTTTTCAAACTTTAATACCAGACAGAAAGGACTGGGTGGCAGGGCCTCCCATTAAAGCCGACCCAATCTGGTATACAGACGGCTCCAAAACAGACCAAGGAGTTGGAGCAGGTATATATGGGGACAAACCAAGGACGAAAATAAACTTGGGTCTCGGACAACACCCTACTGTGTTCCAGGCCGAAATTGTAGCCATAGAACAATGTGCTAGGGAAATCATCAGAAGGAGCTATGAGGATAAAACCATAGTAATCTATTCGGACAGCCAGGCAGCCATCAGGGCACTCAGTTCGTGCAAAATCAGCTCCAAGCTGGTGCGGGACTACGTAATTGCCCTGGAAGAGGTGGGTGCGTCCAACAAGCTAACCATTGCCTGGGTACCAGGACACGAAGGCAATGAAGAAGCTGATAAATTGGCAAAGGAGGGGGCTGGCAGGACAATGGTAGGTCCCGAGCCCTACTGTGGTATTCCATTATGCCAGGTAAGGTCATCCATTAGATCATGGATTATGAGGGAATCACAAGACTGGTGGATGAGAACACCAGGACAGCGTCAGGCGAAAGTGTTCATCAAGGCTTACTCGCCAGAATTTACATAAGACCTTCTGAATTATAACCGGAAGGCAGTAAGAATAATAGTGGGTCAACTGACAGGTCATTGCAGACTGAATAAACACCTGGAAACTATGGGCCTGGCAGAAGAAAACCTATGTAGGTTCTGCCAGGAGGAGGAAGAAATCGCAGAACACGTATTGTGCTACTGCGAAGCCCTTTGTCGTCTGCGGTTTGCAAGTCTGGGTGAAGAAAAACCTAAAGCGGCAAGATATACCAAGGGGCCAGTTTCAAGCTTGTGGAGTCTAATTAAACAGACCGGCTTGGATAGCGTGCTCTAACCTATGGACGGAGGACACACAATAAACCTGAGCAGGTTGCATTGTTAGAGGATAAGCAATCCACCTCCTAATCTAATCTAATCTACCCCTCTAAAGGTTTGGAACCAATGCACTAAGAAATTTATATTTTGATTTTAAAAATTATCGGGATTGTTCCAGGGACGTACGGTGCGATGAACTTTTCTGGGGACCAAACATATATGTGAAAAAAGCAAACTAGTAAATAAAAAAAAAAAGAATAGCATATTTTGTTCTTAATAGGTAGTATCCTAATAAATTAATGTTTAAAATTGTAGCTAATTAAATAGAAGGGGTTTTTAGTAATAAGGATACTATTGTCGAATGGAGACAAAGAGTAACTTTATAAAACATTTCACTTTGAATCACTTGCAAAACTAATAAAAAAGCAACAAATTGCAGAAATAATAAAAATTATTATTAGTTAACGATTTGTTACATTGAAATTAATAAAATAGTGACTAATAAAAGACCTGAATTCATACTTATTTTCTGTTTTTTACCAGGAACTTAGTGATTTCGCGCTTGGGAAAATGAAAGTTGATTAACACATATAACAACAAAATGTAACAACTAAAAGTTCTATATAAATCCTGCAATCGATAACCATTTTCTTGACGTCAGAACAGGATATCTAATATACCTATTAACCAATCAGGGCCGTTTCTAGGGTAATTTGCGCCCTGGTACATAAAATTAAAGATTTTCAAGATCAAAAAAAAGTCCCCATTTTCAAAATACATTTCTTAGTCCTTTATTGAAGTATTTAACTTTGTTTGGTTTCTTTATGGATAATTTTAAAGGACAAAAAAAGGTCACTCCCAAAATTCCACTGTTTTCAAATTCAAAAATTTTATATCCTAAATGTCGCCTTTCATTTCAAAAATTTGCGCTCTTTGATTTTTGTCGCCCTGTGCGAGTGCACCAACTGCACCCCCGTCAGGAACGGCCCTGAACCAATATTAAAAGAAGCATTTGTTTGAATCGATTCCTTCAATTCGGCTTGTGCTGTTCAAATATTTATAGAGATCTCTAAATGTTTCAAAACTAAAATCGATATTTGAAAAATACGTTCTTTAAATCTTTTTTAAACTGTTAACTTTTCTTTCAAATTCAATTTAGGTAAGGACAATCGATTTTACCTCGTTTTACTGTGTGTAATTCGTTTTATTTACTTTTCTCTTTTCGAAATGAAACAAAAGTTCTTTGTATATTAGCTTTTAGTAAGAAAAAAGAGGTCTAACTTGTGTTTCGATAAGTTTGATTTCTTGGGTCGTTAACTTTCACCATATAAAAGTTTTTTTTGCTAAAGCTTTTATACCGCTCTTGGAATATATTTTATGTATTTTATATGACAGTAAGTGGGTTATGCTTTGATCATATGCGGCAAGTCTTCCACCCCTTCCAACAAATATTCCAAGATTAATTAGGAAATTTTAGATGGAAATTATAAACCTATTTAATTGTAAACTTAGAAAATACCTCATAATAAATTCGTAGTTATGCACATTCACTTATTTAATTTGACAGTATTAATTACTTCTACTACCTTTATTTTCCATTTTAAGCAAAAAATCATTTAGAAAATTTATTTAGAATGTCATTTTGAATGAATTTGATAATGTTACAGGGGTACTAAAAATGATCTAAACAATTCAAATATCGTAAATCATGTTTTTTACAAGCTTAAAATTTTTATAAGCAACTTTTCTTTGAAAAATGAAATTTTTGGTTTATTTGTCCTTTTGTAAACCCCATCTGTGGACAGTCTGTATATTTTCCCATGCATATGTTAAGAAAGTCATTCTTTGCTGGTCTTTTACCAAATTTTGTACCGCACTTTGGAAGGTACTTTTCGGCACTCCAAGGACTGGTTCTGGCCGACGTATGTCGTGGGGGACTCCTTCCTTGCCAGTTTGCCCTGGCACCCACCTCAACTTTATGTTGTTGCGTCCTGCCAGTTTTTTGAGTTGATTGAGTTCCTCGAGGGAAGCACTAGCCAAGACAATTAAGACCATATTTTGGGACTGATTAATGCACCAAGGGCTGTAACTGTTGATTGTACAATTTGTGCGGGGTCTTTGATTGTTAATCCTAGCACATTGTAGATTCGGAAAGATTTCTGTTTGAAATACAGAGGCGTGGTGTCCCAGTGGAAAGGTCAAGCCAGTGTTTCCTGTCCCACTGTAAACACTTTTCTAGTTCAATAAGTAAAAAACAGCAAGTTTTCTGTTTAAAATGGGAACGTTAATTTTGCATTTAAACCGGAAGTAATAGAAATTTACTAAATACTTGAAAGAATGCACATTTGTGTGACCAAATTTTTTTTAATATTTTAATAGAATAAATAAGTTTAAGGGTGATCCATTTGCTAGGAACGCTTGGTAATATGGCAAATATATTATTTAAAGTTATTTGTTCAGACCCAAGATAACTTTGGAGGCATAAATAAAAATATTTAAAATTCCTTTGCCATAGTAAAATTCTACAAAGAAATAATCTTTAGAGCTCGATTATTTCTTGTAAAATGTATTTTGCTGCTTGATATACTACATTGTTAATAAACGCCGATTAATTATAGAAGTTATTTTAAACATACTGTTATTAGAAAAATAAAAATATGTAAATATAAATGGTGTTTCTTCGTTGAATGATAAAAAGTAAATTTATTTTAGGTTTAACAAAGACAGATTGTCAGCTGTATTTTTAGACCATGACAGATCAAATGCGTATGAAACTACAGTATTTACACGAAAAATCAGTGCAATATTAAGACATAGAGCATATGGACAAGGAGGCACCTATAATAATGACATTGCATTACTTAGACTGGACCAGGAAGTGTCTTTGAAGGATATGGTGAGGCCTGTATGTTTGCCAGCTACAGGGAAAAGTTTTACTGGGCATAACGGTAACTATTTTAATTTATTCAACTATTATAATATACAGTGTATCACAGAATAGGGGTTACAAGAGGACTCATGCAGTGTCCGGGCTGGGGACCATTTGGCTCACCTAATTTTAATAATGAAATTACTTGCACTTAGAACAAACAGTTGTTGCCCTATGTCCCAGTCCGACACTGGACAAATAGACCAACAATTTTTGAGTTTTTAAATGTTGTCTTGGGAAATCTAGTTGCAGTGTAAAAAAAAAAGAAATTATTATTTTTATACAATCGGTAATATACAGGACATATTTAAATCTCTAATAATTTCTGAAAACCTTTGGTCTTTTATTTTTTCTATCTGGCGTACGGTTTCTTAAATAAAATAATACATTTTATTTATTTTGATTTAGCTAGACTACTTATGCCTAACAAATTTACGTAACTTGAAAGACAAACATAAATATGTGAAATAATAAACTGGTGGTAAATTATTATTTGTTAGATATTAAATATTTAAACGACAGTTAAAAAGTAAAATATACTTTTTTCTTTAAGAAACTAGGTTTAATTTGTAAAAAATATTGACTAATCTGTACAGGGTGGCACCTTTTTCCTACGAAATAATCAATAAAAAAACCCTAACTACCCCCTAATAAAAGCTGACCTTTACTCTTTTACAAATCTCTTTATACATGTATTAATAATACGTCCAAGAAGTTTGCCCAATTTAAAGTGCATATTTTTAAAAATATTATGTAGATCAGGGCTTGTGAAATAAGGTATTTTAAAGAAAAAATGGATAGAAATGCCATATTTGTTTAAAATATAAGGAAAAAAAAACCAGTAAACAGGTGTTTTTTTCTCTTCAATTTTAAGAGACAAAGAAATAAATTTAAAATTGCTGTTTTAGTCCTAATGATACCTCGGGGTGCCAAATAGGGGAAAAAATAAAGTAAAAGTGAAATGTTTTATCTGAAGATCTTTGTTGTTGTCTACAATTTTTTTACAAAAACAAATTTCCATTTGAGGTGTCGATCTTTTTTAGGCTTCGGGAGATGAGATCGGCATAAAGGCATCGTGAAAGAATTGCAGGTGTCCAAGGGCGTTACCCTACAAATTAGTTTGGGAACCTCTGATGTACATTATTATGGTCCAAAGAAGCCGATTTAAATTTGTCGAAGAAAAATTAATTGTTTTTTTTTAAATGTACCTCCTTTATTTTTAATAATAAAAGTATTTAAAAAAAATTTTTGTGGGGTTTTTAAGAGCCACAAGGCTCTTTAAGTAAAATTCCTTAAGGTCTCTTGGTTTTTAAATGGGGCGAGTTTAAAGAGCTTGAAAAAGATGGAGGCCGTTTGTAAATAGAGGTTTTAAACGTCTACGTCTCACCAAATATTCAGTTAAGTTATTTAAAAATCTACAATTTAAAACTTTGTCATTATTTTCTTATCTTCAGTATTTTTGGAGTTATTAAGAAAAAAGGGGTAAAATCTAAAATTGTAAAAAATCGTTTTTTACTTTAAACTCAATTTTTTTGACATTTGGCATTTAAAATTAGTCAAACTTCTTAGACGTATTATAAGAACATGTATAAAGAGAATTGCCAAAGGTTGAAGATAAATTTTAATTAGGTGGTAGTTAGGGGTTGTCTTAAATACTTTTTTCGTAGAAAAGAATTAGATTCTAACTTAATTTTTATCATACTATATTATTTAATTTTCATGCAGAAACTTTTTGAAAAAAAAAACGTTTTAATTACGTGCTTCAATAAAGATTATATGAACTTTTCTCAAATTATGCAGCATTTTTCCGTAATTGGACTTTAAATTTATCAAATTTTACATTTAAGGAAAAAAGCTAACCATTAACACGCCGTATCTTGGTTCGTATTGGTCGTAGAAAAATAAGAATAAAATAATTTTGTTTGTCTTTTTAAAATTGTTTTAATTAAGTGTAATTTTTGAGTTATTCGCGAAAACCTCATTAAAAACGTAGATTTTCTTGTCAAAAAAATGTATTACTTACAAACTTGAAAAGTATTAGTTTAACGAAAAAATATTAAAAACGTTTTTTGCTAAGAATCACTTGTTTAATCGATTCCTGTCCTTAAATTGTAAACAAAAATTTCGCGAACAACTTGAAAAGTATTAGTTTAACGAACAAAATATAAAGAAGGTTTTTTGCTAAAAATCACTTTTTTAATTGATTTCTGTTCTTAAAGTGTAAACAAAAATTTCTACCCCCAAGAGGGGGTGGCAACCACTCCTAGTGTTTTGGCGCCCTCGGTTCGATATAGATTTTAATGTTCCTTTGGTTATTTTCTACCTCCTGTTAAAATTTCAAGTTAATCCATATAGGGCCAAAAAATTGCCACGTAAAATGCTTCATTTCCTGTACTATTATTCTAAAGGCTAAAAGTTCATGAAAATCGAAAAAAATGTTTTTTATATCCTTTATGCTCGAAATATTAATATTTATATATTTGTTTAAAGAATAATACCTGACGGGTATACAAATTAAAGTTTTATGATATTAATTTCTTTTTTTTTTACGTACTGTAAAAAATGATAAAAAGTTGTATAACAGAAAAAATTAGTTAACAAGTGTAAAAATAGGAATATTTTTTACTATTAAACATTATTGAATAAACTGTCTAGCAGAAAAAAAAATTGATGATTACTTGTGAATATTAACTACTTATAACAAAATTTTGTTAAAAAAATCTAAACAAGTATGTAAGCAGGGGCGTATCCAGAGGGGGGCACTCGGGCACGTGCCCCCCAGAGCCCTAGGCCTAGGATTAACCTATATGTATATAGTTATTTAAAATATTTTTTTTATTGAGTATTCTACTAATAAAAATAAAATTTTATGAATAATACGGCCTGATCTCCATATAGAAGGTCTGCCGCTGGGCTTTACAAGGATCTAGCGACAGCCCCTAACTATCGTCTCTTTCCTTCCATGCATGATTGGTTGCATACCTACTGAGTGTAATGCGTAGTAGTATCGCGTTTCGCGCTTATGTGATTGTGTATAGATGCTTTTAACAGAAACCGCGCTATTTTGCAATACAGTTTATTTCGTTTATCTTTCTTTAGTAATTTGAAAGCATACTTGAAAGTTTGGTTTGTTAGTTTGTTTCCTATTGGAGGTTGGGATCCACCGAGCTAATATTAGGGTAAATAATGCAAGAGATTACTACAAAATTAATGTTTTTGTACCTTATTTGAATTATTATATAGTAACCCTCCAAGAAAGATTTACGAATCATAAAAATATTATCGAGTCCTTTGTAAATTGTCTTTTAAGACAGAGTAGTAATGTTGAAAATGAATTTTTGAAACTGGTTAAGTTCTACATAGAAAATGAATTTATTTTTGAAAACAGTGATACAATTCTAGTAGCTGAAGTAAAATTATGGCAAAGGAAATTATCCGATAATGTTTTCAAAAATGCTATCGATGCATATGTTTCCTGCAACGAAACAATTTTTCCAAATATAAAGAAACTTTTAAAAATGTTTGCCACTCTTCCAGTTACAAGTTGCACAAATGAAAGATCCTTCTCCACCCTCCGTAGACTGTTAACTTATTTAAGAAGTACGACAGGTTCTAATCGTCTTAACGGCTTAGCACTATTAAATATCCATCCTGATATTATAATTTCTCTCGAGGAGGTATTAAATGAAATGGCTAAAATTAAAAGACGGCTAAATATAAATATTTAAATTTTATTTATTCTAATTTAGTTTGTCCTACAAATAACATCTAATACTCTGTTTACTGTTTTTTTGTCAGTTTTTTTGTAATAAAATACATTTACAGAAGCAGTGCTTTGATTTTTACATAAATCGTTGAATTATATAATTGATTATTTAGTTGGATTTGCAATGACCTATTACAGATTTTTGTAAATAATTTTAACAAATATTTTTTTCGTGTTCTACATCCTTCGTTATTTTTTTGCAAAACTACTACTTATTAAAAAATAAGCCAACGTTACTCTTCAGTTTTTGGCTACTTGTGCCCCCCAGAAATTTTTCCTGGATACGCCTCTGATGTAAGGATTGTCATTTTGAGAAATACACTTGTAACAATTTGGTAAAGTTAATTTATTGGACTCTAGTCAGCAGTTACTATTCTGGTCCATAAATCCTGGCAAGTCCAGCGCTCACTGGAGCCCTGTAAATAATTAAACGAAATTGCCATTAAAACAATGTTTTTTTTTAAATCCTAGTTGATGCTCGTGAAACATATTTTTTGGAAAAATGATTTTTCTGTCTTATGAAATTAAAAAAAAAAAAAAAGAAATTCTAAGTATTAAAAAAAATTAGACATTAGATAAACAAACTAGGCTCTTAAATTGACAAGAAAAAAAATTATACACGATAGTATAGTGGAAAACAAAAAAAAAACAAGTTTATTTTTTTTTTCATAAATGCCAAAATAGTGTTTTGGTGACACTATATGCAATAATGTGTTAAGGTATTTTTAATAAGTAAAGTGCTTTGTTCACCTATGTAAACATTCGGAAACACATAGTTGCATATATTGTCGCTAGAAACACTTTTCAGACATATCTTAAAACCATTTTTGTTTGAGTTGCTACTGTTTTGATCTGTGCGTGCGATATGTGTTTTGAAAAGTTTTTTAATATTTTGGTGATCTCGCCACATGGTGTGCTAAACACCCAGAACTAAGTCATCTCTCCCAACAACGTTGGAGAGACTATGTAGCCTATCTTAACGGATCTGGATATGTCAGAACACCAAGACAACAGGAGCCACCTCAGGACCTGGATAATCAGGATCTGGAACAAAACCAGCCTGCGGAAAATATGGTAATTGAGTTTGCCCCCGAAATCGCCAACAACGAACTAACAGAGAGGCTTACTAACATCAACATCAAGTCTCACATAAAATCCCAAGATATTGCACAAGCAAACAACGCTCTTCGGGACTTACTTTCAGAATAAACGGATATTTTGGCACTTAACAACGCTGTTTATGAAGCTGCGAAACAACTTGTTCCTAACAACCGCTCAGATAGCTTTCACCAGGCACTTCGGAAGACCGAACGCAGAATTCAGCAAATTGCCAAAAAAAAATAGATCTAACGCGGCAAGAGGCATCGCGCATTTAAAGTGTAATGGAATATATATCAGCCAACAGACCTTTTACGGCAAAGATCAGAAAAATAGCTTTAAAGCTACGCCAAAAACACCATACACTTAACAGAATCACGCTTCAGGTCATTAAGCAGCGTTGCCTAGACCGCATACGATCGTTGGGTGTTATTAACAACAGCTTAAAGAAAAAGGCTAAAGAGCTGAGAGATACAAATAAATTTGTGACTAAACCCTCTAGCTTTCTCGCAGACCCAGCACCAACGGTCGAAAATCCGCCACAAGCAAATGTTGTGGAACAGTTCTGGAAGGATGTCTACGAGGGCTCGAAGCCGTTACGACGGGACACTCCTGCTTTAAACAACTTTAGTGCCTATTGTGCCGACAAGGAACTTAACCAGCACGAAAGTCCACCAATCACGACGGAGGAGGTAAAAAGAGCCCTAGATGGTGCAAGGAATTATTCTACACCGGGCCCGGATGGCATTAATAACATCTGGTGGAAGAAATTCCCCAGTACCCATCCGCATTTGGCCAGAATCTGTGATTCGTGGCTTAATTGAGACACACCAATTCCTGAATGGCTTGTAGAAGGCCGGACTATATTAATACCAAAAAAGGGAGATCTAACACAGCCACAGTACTACAGACCAATCACTTGCCTTAATACCAGCTACAAGGCTTTTACTAGAATTTTGTATTCTAGAATACTGACTGCAATAGATCCTATTCTCTCTGATATAGGGGAGCAGCGAGGAGGAAAAAGAGGAATCAATGGTTGCAAGAAAAATCTCTTAATCGATAGATGCATCACACAAGACTCAATCCAATACAAACGCAACCTCAGTATGGCATGGATTGATTACAAAAAAGCTTTTGATACACCATCGCATGAATTAATATTGCATTTGCTTATAGATCTCAAGGTTCCTCCTAACCCGATTCGTTGCATCGAACAGCTGATGCCGCTCCGGAAATCTAAATTCTCTATAACATCTGGAGTTCGGATTTGACAAATGTGCAAAACTTAGGCTGGTGAAGGGCCGATATGGTAACGATTTAGAGGCTGATCAACTTGTTGACAGAGCGATTCTCCATCCGCTTAGAAATAACGAAACATATCGATATTTAGGTATCGACCAAAATCGTACTCAGGATGTTAAAGCTGTAAAAACCGAGCTGAGAAGCAATTACAGGCAACGCTTAAGGAAAATATGGAAATCCGAACTATCAGGATTGAATAAGGTTGCTGCAACTAACATGCTAGCAGTTCCTGTATTGCTTTATTCGTTAGGGGTAGTTAAGTGGACGCGAGAAGAGTTGCGCGAACTGGACGTTAGCACACGAAAAATGATGCATCTTCACCGCAGCATCCATTCCCGCTCATCAGTCTCCCGCATTTACCTCCCACGCCATCAGGGAGGTCGGGGCCTTTAAGCTTGGAGTGTATGCATGATCCTTTGGTTTTGAGTCTTGCTTATCAGGTTGCCAAAAGCACGGATCCACTGCTGCAGTTAGTAAAAGAACATGAGATGGCCAATGTTGGAGCATTTTTGTTCAAGGCAGTCGAGCGAGCCGCGGAGAAATTCGGTCTCAGATTTGAAATAGATTCTAATGACGACCAATCACTTATAAGACAGGAGTCTAGTGCTGTAACAGCTGCAGTTAAAAGAGCCGAACAACGGATGCTCTTAGAAGATCACATCAATAAGCCGCAGCACGGAGTCTTACAGAAACATCAATAGACTCGATCTATCTCGAAAGCTTACGTTTGGGTTTTGAAATCCGCCGAGCTTAAGTCTGAGACTGAAGGATTCTTACTAGCATGCCAAGATGGGGTGATAAACCCATTGGTGTACCGAAGCCAATTTTCCAACGTTCTTGACACCGCATGTCGAGCCTGTCGACAGCAACCCGAAACCCTTATGCCTTTATTGTCAGCTTGTCCAGTGCATGCTGTCAATAGCTACATCCATCGGCATAATGACGCTCTTCGGGTACTTTACTATCACCTGAGGCATTTTTTTTCACCCTTTCGGGGTCATCCCACCCAGGTCTGACGACCGCCCCCTAGGTGGTGCACTGCAGCCTGAAGGCTTATTGTACCTTGACCCCTACTCCTTCTCATTCACACACCATTCATTCCATAACTTGGATGGTTGTTGCTCGGTCCGCATCCCCGAGCAGAAACACCGTGTGCCGTTGCCGAAAACACCGCTGTCGCCGGACACCCATCCAAATTATGGGCGCGCATTCCACTGCTTAACTCCGGAGATCGACGCTCGCCGATACAACCGAAGCCGCCACAAGCGCGCCTACCTGAGGCATTACTACGGCATCGATGAAACAGCAATACTGCCGTTTGCTCCCGGAGACATTGAGGCAGTAGTGGAAAATGACAACTGTCGCATATACTGGAACTACGCGTTCCCAACAACGCATCAAATTCAAGCGAATAAACCCGACATCGTTCTCCTTGATAAGACAAACCAAACCATGTATGTAATAGAGTTCTCCGCCCCAGCGGAAACTAACATCGATATAAAAGAACGGGAGAAACGAGCCAAATATCAAGATCTTCTTGGTGAACTTCGGAGGCTCTGTCCGGAGTATACCGTGCGATTGGTTGTCCTGATAATTGGCGTTTAGGGAGGCATGAAGGATATCGAATTTAAGGAGTTGAGGTACATTCCAGCATGTCAAAATACACCCGAACAACTGGTGATAAAGATGCAGAAATCTGTTGTCCTTGGTTCCCTTCGTCTACTGAGGCAAATGAATTTGGCCGAAGATCACTGACGGAGCGGACGCGAGGAGTGGTCTTCGATATGGATGGCCTTCCGCACGACGCCCTATGGGGTCGGAGCCATGGGATACGTCGTGTCGGATCTTTAGAGGATAATAATAATAAGAATAATAATAATAATAATAATAATAATAATAATAATATTAAATGGTTTTTTATTCAAAATAATAATAATAATAATAATCTCATACAATTTACAATAAAAAAGCTGTTTGGAATAAAGGACTACATCAGTTTGCCCCCATATAGAAGCAGCTGCTAGAGCCCAAAAAAATGTATAAATATATATATTTGTATTCCAATAAAATAAGAAAACCTATTACTAAGCTTAAAAACTAAACTATACCTGAATTAAAACTGTAAATTTAGGCATTAGTTTTTAAACTAAGGCGTGTTAAATATAAAAAAATGTTTTTTAATACTAATTTTTATACAATTTCAGATATTTTTAAATAATCTGGGAGACGCATTCTATGTATTAAAAGACATTTTGTGGCATAAAAGAAAAAATTATTTTGATCATTGTCGTCCGAAAGGAGATTAAGGTTAATAATAAAGACATGGTGCGCAAGTGCACTCTTTAAAAATTCAAATATTTTTTAAAATTTCCATTTGGTCTAAAACAAATTTGATCTCCTGTCTTTTTTATTTTGTGTACCGTTTTCGCGTAAATTAATAAAACCATTTCTCGGCATGGTCATTTTGTATCGCTAATATCAAATTGTACAGAAAAAACCACCTTTGCTATTTATTATTTAATTGGATAGGGATTTTTTTTTTTGTTATTAATTTGTTGATCGCCCATTTTTTTGTAAAATAATAATTTTTGCAGATACAGGTTGCCACTATTTTAATTAATTTTATGCCAACACCGAAAAAAGTTACAGTGTTTTAACCAAAGAAAATGTAACGAGCTTGGATTCAATAGTCATAATCAAATAAATGGTTTATTATTCTTTAAATAGAACAGTATTATTTTACCAAATATTTATTGTATTTTTTCTTTTTTTTTTAAGTATTATCTTTTTAAATTAAAAAGAAAACATTGTTAATTTATTTTCTCACAAGCCCATACTTTGTAAGGATCGGTATCATTTCTAGCTTAGTCATAGAACGCGTAAATGGAGTTTTAAAATTTTTATTTTTTCCAATTAAGCGAAAATCGACCTGTTTCTAATACGAATTTTTTTCTCCAAAATGCATCTTGCTATATGTTAAAGACGTTGGTAGGCACCGAGCTCGTTTATTTCCCGTCTGCGGCACCGCCAATAACAACGGTTCCACCGTGAATACGAAAACTGATTGGTCAGAGTGCGAGGAAATTCATTAAACACGCACATTTATTGCTTGACCAAAGAACTCTTCTGCGTGAATATGAAAAATTTGCACTGCAGTGCCAAAGTTCGAACTTGCACACTGGGGCGACTACGTGAGCTTACTAAAAGTCAATCAATAATAGAGAATTATTGCAAGTTGCCTTATTAAGCTCGGGTATTATTAATACCGGCCTTATTTAAATAGTGCTTCTACCCATAATTTAGAGTTATTGCAAAATTATGTTGACATTAAGTACCATTAACCTAAAAAAAGGGGAAACAAATTTTGGTAGTTTTTCTTTATTGTTTTGTGTTGTAGGGTTTTGTTTCACACAATCAAAAAAACACATTTGAAAAAGCAAGGTTTTAAGTATTATTACTTCTAAAAAACTTTTTGATTTTGTACTCGGCAGCCGTTCGGATTACAGTTCCGAAGTGAAAATAAGACCAAAATTAGGCACGACCTAAAACCGACATAAATAAAGCCAGGCACTATACTTATTAAGGGAGGCCTTATCCTACCATGCATCTGCGCAAGCTCAGATAAGTCCGGTATTATTAGTGCCTAGGTTTACGTTTACTGTGCAACATTTCTCTATTATAGTTCTTTTTACCATCTAAGAAAGTGACTTAGGCTTGGGATGCAATAACACCATAAAAACTTTTCGAATTTACTGTGCAGCGTCGGACTATACCTGATGAAAAAGATGTACTAATATGTTTTTTTTTTAATCTGTGGACAATCCACGAAGGCTAAAAGCCTAAATACTAACGTACCGTGGGTGTCTAAAGCAAGGTAAGAGGAAGTTTGTTAACACAGGACTTATAAATTTGAAGATTTGGGGAGGGGGGTAGAAAGACCTCCGCTGGCAGTAGATTCCACAGTCTAGAAACTCTAGGGATAAAAGAGCGAACGAAATGGGAAGTTCCTGGCCTGTCCAATTGGACCGTATAGAGATGCATACGTGCGGCACCACGAGTTTCCCTGTTGGGAGCTGCAAGAGGAGGGACTATACTGGATAATTCGTCAGAGCAGAAGCCGTAAAAGTATCTATAGAACAGCGATAGATCTCCCACAGCTCGACGATGGGCAAGAGAAGGAAGTCTTTGAGTAAGTAAAGGATCATTAATAAGACGAACAGCTCTTCTTTGAATGGCATCAAGAATGCTGAGGGTTGTAGGGGATGCCATTCCCCAAACATGAGAAAAGTATTCCAGAGAGTGTCGAATTTGGGACACATGCAAAGTGTATAAATTGGAAGGAGAAAAATACTTTTTGGCTCGGAAAAGAAATCCAAGCTTTTTGAAACCGCGGTGGCTATAGATACAATGTGTTTATGCCAGTTAAGGTTATTCTCAAATGTGACGCCCACAAGGTTAAATGTGTCCCCGCTTTGCAAAACCTGGCCTCTCATAAGCAAAGGGTGAGTGCTTAATGATTTTTTTGCGACAAGGAATATGATTGTGTTTTGGATGCATTAAATTGAACGAGATTTTTGGCGCCCCAATCCAATATCAATTTGAGATCCTGTGAAAGAGATATCTGCATCGCCCTGCGTTTGCTTTCCAAGTCGGGTTGAGAGATTGGTTTGAGAACCTGAAAAGTGGAGTGAAGAGTACTATCGTCAGCATAACTATGAATGGGATTGGTTGTGGAAGGAAGAAGTTCGTTGATGTGAAGAAGAAACAGCACACAACAACAAGAAGGTGCTAATACTGAACCCTGAGGCACTCCAGCATTAATTCGTGAAAGCTTAAAGCGTGGCCATCAACAATGACTGATGTACGTCGATTAGAAAGATAACTGGAGAGCCAAGAGCAGAGTTTAGTTGGAAGACCGTAGGAGGGAAGTTTGTTAAGAAGTGCGTCATGCCAGACTTGGTCGAAAGCTTTAGATATATCAAGAGCAATGATCTGGGACTCACCTAGAAACTCAAGAGACTTGTTCCAGTTGTGCGAAATGAAGGAAAGAAGATCTGCTGTAGATCTCTTGTGACGAATTCCGTTTTGCCTGTCATGTAAAAATTTATGTTTTTCTAAATACCTAAGAATTTGCGAGTTAATGGATTTTTCCATTACTTTACAAAGCATTGAGAGGAGTGAAATGGGTCTATAGTTGGATGGAACAGATTTAGATCCCTTCTTGGGAATAGGCTGGACACGTGCAGCTCTCCAGCTGTCTGGAAAAATACCCGTCTCATAAGAAATTCGGAAGAGCTTGGCTAAAATAAGTGCAAGTTCAGGAGCACATTTTTTTAAAACGATTGCTGGTATTCCATCCAGCTCAGACGATTTCTTGGTGTTAAGAGAAGAAAGGATACGCTTAATGTGTTTTACCTTAAAAATAATATTGGGCATTTTGTGAGGAACTGAGGCAATAGTTGGAATTGGATGATTTACAGGTGGATGGAGGAATTGGCAGCAAATTGTTTAGCAAATAGTTCGCCTTTTTCTTTAGATGTAGAAATAATTTCATCTTTTACAGTTAATGGTGAAAAAGAACTCGTACAGAAATTTCTACTGATGTATTTGGCAAAGGACCAGAAGGATTTGCTGCCATTTGAGCAAGAAAGTACTTTGTGTTCGTGTTTTTATACGGTTTTATAAAGTCAAATATGCACCCTCTGGGGTGGGTTATAGTGTAGCTGGGGTAGCTGGGGCAAAATCTAAGGGTGATGGGTAAATTCTGACTTCAGATTCGTTTTTAGGACATAAAAAAACGTAACTTGGATACTTTTATTTTTAACTTTTGCACAAAGTGAAATATGCACCCTCTGGGGTGGGTTAGAGGGTAGCTGGGGTAGCTGGGGGCAAAATCTTAGGGTGATAAGTAAATTCTGACTTCAGATTCGGTTTTAGGACATCAAAAAACGTAACTTGGATACTTTTATTTTTAACTTTTGCACAAAGTGAAATATGCACCCTCTGGGGTGGGTTAGAGGGTAGCTGGGGTAGCTGGGGCAAACTCTAAGGGTGATGGGTAAATTCTGACTTTAAATTCGGTTTTAGGACATCAAAAAACTTATCTGTGGGTAGGTCTGGTTTCAGATACAAGACTTTTTTGTGTGCCTGTGTAATTAATTTCTATTCGTATGCCTTTTTTTAACGGAGCTTAAATGTGATATTTTTTTGATTTATTGGTTCATCCTTTACTTGGTGTGTCATGGGTGTTAAAGCATGACTCATCTAGGTATATTATCGTTCAATTTTCCGATCAAGCTTTCTTTATTTTTTGCAGATATTGTATTTAAAGTTGTTGTAAGCAGTGCGATTGAATTATAACTTGCTTTCTGTCTATGTTTTTTAAATAAAAATCCAAAATAAAGTAGAGTATGCCGCAAGGTTGTAGTAGAACAGCTTATGTCACAATTATCCTCGGATAGCCGCGCTGAGAGCGATAATATTGTGAAAACTTTCTGCTCTTCGTACATATCTAATCCATTTTTCAACATCAGTGAATAAATCAACAGATTTAGGTGCACCACTGTCTTTTCGTACTTTTCCGGGCTTCACAGTGTTATTTACAATTTTCCACACTGTACTTTCAGGAACGCCGGTTAAAGTTCATGTTTCCTTGAATGAAAAATATTTGTTATGGCCTCGCTCTACTAACTTTTAATCATTATTTTTGCTTTGACAGGCAAACATTTTCGACTACTGCCTGAAACTAGTTTTGCACCGCAAACACACTATTACTGCAGGACCTAACTAAAAGTATTTCAGAATGTGTGTAAATAAAGATTTCTTTTGTAAGTATAAGTTACATCAGGTTTAAATTGCCATTATTGTCCGTATTATTAGAACACTCGCAAATAATACTGTGAACACCTAGTATAAAAAAAGTATACATTTTGGGAATTTTAAAAAATATACATTTTTGGGAATTTTAAAATAAGTATAAATTTTAATTAGTTTACTTAACATTGGCAAATTTGATACATAAAAATATACGTGAGGTGTCAAGGTCTTAAAAGTATAAATTAAACAATTTTCTAGGTTACTTTTATAATAATAAAATAAAAACATTAAACAAACTGGGTAGCGTAGAAATGCAAAACAAACACTGGAAAATTTGATATTTAAAGAAGAGAGAAAGAAATTAAAAGGGGATTTTATCAGATAAGAAGTAGTTAGTGAAGTCAAGTATAAAGTTAAAGTTGTAGTTAAAGCCCCGTACGGGCTACCCCGAGTGGGTATGCCCGTACTAAATTTAATTTAAATTAAAATGAGACAAATTACTTTGTTTTCTATCACTATATTTATCAACATTGTGACTGCAGTTTCGAAGCTTTGCTACATTTTCAAACTGAATATTCTAAACTACTTGAAACTTGTATATATATACACGTACAATTGGTTAACACATTTTTAATAATAGTGCCTATCCTAAATTTTAAAAAACTGTAAATAGTGGGCTGCTCCTCAGGTCGGTCTGGTCATTCAATAAATTTATTGAGGGGTTTTTATTGGCTTTGTAAATTTCAATAGACTCTAAAATGTTAAGTTTTTTACTTTTCGGTGCGGTATATATAAATTTAATTAGTCAAATAAGTTAAGTTGGTTGTTTGAAAAAATTCAAAGTTAGTTTTTGTCCACCGGTCTCATTGTCCCAAGAAGATAGTTCCATATGGTACATTTGCCCAGTGACGTAAAGTGGCCTATATGTAATTCCAAAATTTTATACGTCACATATGGTGGAGGCGCCCCCGTTCCCAGTGACCTTTGTCAAACGTCGGTTATGGTAAGCTGTGCCCGCCCCAGTTCCAGTGCCCTCTGTGATGCGATAGGAAAAGTCGCTCATGGTACGCCCTTCCTACCCCTCAGTGTATTTGTGGAAGAAAATGCCATAAATATGGTAAAGGCGTCCCGTTCCCCGGAGAAGAAATGTGTGTGAAATGACGAAGAAGGGGAAAAAATATGTTGCGTAGCGTAGCTGCAAGGAGGTAGCAGCGTAGCTACAAGAAAAGGAAGATAAGGTATATCTTCAGTTTTGGAATATGGCTAAATGGTGTTAGCCAGAGTTGTTGAAGAAGAATATGAAATAGTTATTTGCGTTGAAGTTGTTGTTTTAAGTCGTGAAGACGGAGTTTAGAAGCAGTATGAGGCTGCTTTAGCACTGGAAGCCGCAGCTCTAGTATGGGGAAGAGCTCTGAAGTTATGGTCTTGAATGGTGGGGTACAAGACAGTTAAGCGGCCCTGAGGAAGCTCAGGATATGGGGAAATTGGCATGAAGTTGCAGTAACCTGATGTGGGAGAAGAAAATGGGAGTGAAAGGCGGACAATGGTTTGTGGAGAAGAAGTACGGGACAATTGGCCAATGGAACGCACCATCAAGGACATGGACAGGGAGGCAAGGTGGACCGGTACAGTTCGACAAAGGAAGGACAATCTAGGACAGTAAGTTATTTGTAATCGAGTGTTGTGTGATGTGTTTAGGTAAATCTTTGATATTTTTTAATTAATTGTATATTTTTGGTGTTTACTTACTAGAAAAAAATAATTTTAATAAAAATAATGATTTAATATGCAGAGAAAAGTAGCCTATAAGTAAAATTTGATAATAACTCTTTTTTAACCCACCGTATATGTAATATTAAGTGATGAAAGGGTCATTGTTTTGATGATATACAATACGCGAGAAAGGTCAAGACCATTTCTAATAATGCTGAGCTAGCTAGTTTCAAAGAAACATTTTTTATTTACCAAGTCAGATGTTTTTGTATAGTACATATGTAGTAAAGTTAATGAGTAATAACACTATGTATTTAAAGTGTTTTATATAGGAG
Source organism: Listronotus bonariensis (assembly GCA_014170235.1). Lineage (NCBI taxonomy): Eukaryota > Metazoa > Arthropoda > Insecta > Coleoptera > Curculionidae > Listronotus > Listronotus bonariensis. The sequence continues at coordinate 33,548 of JACEGR010006541.1, read as the reverse complement.
GTATAGACTTTAGGCCACTTTTCTCTAAAAAATAATCTTAACCGTTACAACTATATTTAAATAAAACTACTTGGAGAAAATCTAAAATTTAGAAATTATTCTGTTGACAATAGCAAAAAATTAAAAAAATTTTTTTATTATCTATGACAAATCTTTTAATTTTTTGAAAAAAGTCGAGGCTTTAAATTCATCAAAACAATTGTTTTTTGGATTAAAGGCTATTTGAACATTTTTTTGTTTTCATATTTTAGATGAAACTTTTTTGATGTTTTTAAAACTTTGGAAAGTTAGATTATTTACATAAATTTAAATAATAGGTAAAATATTGTTAGATTTTTTGAATTTTTGTAAGCTATATGGAACTATCGTTGTCGGTAATATTGCTATTTTTTTTAAGGGTTTAAAGTAAATTTGTCTGATTTCCAATAGCGTTGTGGGTCCAACGCTTTTAAGAAGGGTGCATATGTAAACACCTAGTATAAAAAAAGTATACATTTTGGGAATTTTAAAAAATATACATTTTTGGGAATTTTAAAATAAGTATAAATTTTAATTAGTTTACTTAACATTGGCAAATTTGATACATAAAAATATACGTGAGGTGTCAAGGTCTTAAAAGTATAAATTAAACAATTTTCTAGGTTACTTTTATAATAATAAAATAAAAACATTAAACAAACTGGGTAGCGTAGAAATGCAAAACAAACACTGGAAAATTTGATATTTAAAGAAGAGAGAAAGAAATTAAAAGGGGATTTTATCAGATAAGAAGTAGTTAGTGAAGTCAAGTATAAAGTTAAAGTTGTAGTTAAAGCCCCGTACGGGCTACCCCGAGTGGGTATGCCCGTACTAAATTTAATTTAAATTAAAATGAGACAAATTACTTTGTTTTCTATCACTATATTTATCAACATTGTGACTGCAGTTTCGAAGCTTTGCTACATTTTCAAACTGAATATTCTAAACTACTTGAAACTTGTATATATACACACGTACAATTGGTTAACACATTTTTAATAATAGTGCCTATCCTAAATTTTAAAAAACTGTAAATAGTGGGCTGCTCCTCAGGTCGGTCTGGTCATTCAATAAATTTATTGAGGGGTTTTTATTGGCTTTGTAAATTTCAATAGACTCTAAAATGTTAAGTTTTTTACTTTTCGGTGCGGTATATATAAATTTAATTAGTCAAATAAGTTAAGTTGGTTGTTTGAAAAAATTCAAAGTTAGTTTTTGTCCACCGGTCTCATTGTCCCAAGAAGATAGTTCCATATGGTACATTTGCCCAGTGACGTAAAGTGGCCTATATGTAATTCCAAAATTTTATACGTCACATATGGTGGAGGCGCCCCCGTTCCCAGTGACCTTTGTCAAACGTCGGTTATGGTAAGCTGTGCCCGCCCCAGTTCCAGTGCCCTCTGTGATGCGATAGGAAAAGTCGCTCATGGTACGCCCTTCCTACCCCTCAGTGTATTTGTGGAAGAAAATGCCATAAATATGGTAAAGGCGTCCCGTTCCCCGGAGAAGAAATGTGTGTGAAATGACGAAGAAGGGGAAAAAATATGTTGCGTAGCGTAGCTGCAAGGAGGTAGCAGCGTAGCTACAAGAAAAGGAAGATAAGGTATATCTTCAGTTTTGGAATATGGCTAAATGGTGTTAGCCAGAGTTGTTGAAGAAGAATATGAAATAGTTATTTGCGTTGAAGTTGTTGTTTTAAGTCGTGAAGACGGAGTTTAGAAGCAGCATGAGGCTGCTTTAGCACTGGAAGCCGCAGCTCTAGTATGGGGAAGAGCTCTGAAGTTATGGTCTTGAATGGTGGGGTACAAGACAGTTAAGCGGCCCTGAGGAAGCTCAGGATATGGGGAAATTGGCATGAAGTTGCAGTAACCTGATGTGGGAGAAGAAAATGGGAGTGAAAGGCGGACAATGGTTTGTGGAGAAGAAGTACGGGACAATTGGCCAATGGAACGCACCATCAAGGACATGGACAGGGAGGCAAGGTGGACCGGTACAGTTCGACAAAGGAAGGACAATCTAGGACAGTATGTTATTTGTAATCGAGTGTTGTGTGATGTGTTTAGGTAAATCTTTGATATTTTTTAATTAATTGTATATTTTTGGTGTTTACTTACTAGAAAAAAATAATTTTAATAAAAATAATGATTTAATATGCAGAGAAAAGTAGCCTATAAGTAAAATTTGATAATAACTCTTTTTTAACCCACCGTATATGTAATATTAAGTGATGAAAGGGTCATTGTTTTGATGATATACAATACGCGGGAAAGGTCAAGACCATTTCTAATAATGCTGAGCTAGCTAGTTTCAAAGAAACATTTTTTATTTACCAAGTCAGATGTTTTTGTATAGTACATATGTAGTAAAGTTAATGAGTAATAACACTATGTATTTAAAGTGTTTTATATAGGAGGTATAGACTTTAGGCCACTTTTCTCTAAAAAATAATCTTAACCGTTACAACTATATTTAAATAAAACTACTTGGAGAAAATCTAAAATTTAGAAATTATTCTGTTGACAATAGCAAAAAATTAAAAAAAATTTTTTTATTATCTATGACAAATCTTTTAATTTTTTGAAAAAAGTCGAGGCTTTAAATTCATCAAAACAATTGTTTTTTGGATTAAAGGCTATTTGAACATTTTTTTTGTTTTCATATTTTAGATGAAACTTTTTTGATGTTTTTAAAACTTTGGAAAGTTAGATTATTTACATAAATTTAAATAATAGGTAAAATATTGTTAGATTTTTTGAATTTTTGTAAGCTATATGGAACTATCGTTGTCGGTAATATTGCTATTTTTTTAAGGGTTTAAAGTAAATTTGTCTGATTTCCAATAGCGTTGTGGGTCCAACGCTTTTAAGAAGGGTGCATATGTAAACACCTAGTATAAAAAAAGTATACATTTTGGGAATTTTAAAAAATATACATTTTTGGGAATTTTAAAATAAGTATACATTTTAATTAGTTTACTTAACATTGGCAAATTTGATACATAAAAATATACGTGAGGTGTCAAGGTCTTAAAAGTATAAATTAAACAATTTTCTAGGTTACTTTTATAATAATAAAATAAAAACATTAAACAAACTGGGTAGCATAGAAATGCAAAACAAACACTGGAAAATTTGATATTTAAAGAAGAGAGAAAGAAATTAAAAGGGGATTTTATCAGATAAGAAGTAGTTAGTGAAGTCAAGTATAAAGTGAAAGTTGTAGTTAAAGCCCCGTACGGGCTACCCCGAGTGGGTATGCCCTTACTAAATTTAATTAGTCAAATTAGTTAAGTTGGTTGTTTTGAAAAAATGCAAAGTTAGTTTTTGTCCACCGGTCTCATTGTCCCAAGAAGATAGTTCCATATGGTACATTTGCCCAGTGACGTAAAGTGGCCTATATGTAATTCCAAAATTTTATACGTCACAATACATTGCCATAAAAAATAAAATAATGAATGACCCAAAAGGCTTATAGAGTTTTTAGGTAATAATTTATTATTCGACAACAATTAAATATCACGGCTAATACTTTAATGGATTTATTACATGTCATTATCCCATCTTAGGTCAAGTCACTTTCTTAGATCGTGAAAAGAACTATACATGACAATATGATACCATAGTAAGGGATTATACCGGGATTAAATAATTAATTATAATGTTTAAATTTATTTAACTAAAATAATAATATTTTATGCTACCTAAATAGAAAATGTAATAAAATATTTTGATCAAAGTAAAAATTGAATGTGCAACTCGAATTAAAAGTATATTTTTGGACTTTTGATGGTTGCTGCACTCGGCTAAAGCCTCGTCTCACACACCAGATTAAACCGGATGACACATGAAGTAATAAATCCTCTAATTTTTGTCGTAATTTTTTTATAGGTATAGGTTTTGTTTTAAAAGATATTATAAACATTATAAACATAAATTACATTTATTTACATTGTCACAACGCCAAAGACACTTCTGGTTCCACCCGAAGCAAATACATACCAGCCGTTTTGTAAAAATATTTTTCTAATAATATATTATGTCGGTGAAAACTTTATAAAGATTTTGAGGTGGTAATATTGCAAAATAGTCAATTTATAATTATTATAATATAACATATTTAAAAAAATGTATATTTAAAGGTATAAATAAAATTAGTAGGTAACAACATACTGATTTCAACCGGCATATTATTATAGGAGTTAATTTCAGGCATAGCAGTCGGCTGGGGAGCAACAGCAGAACACGGCTCAGTATCGACAACATTAAGAGAGGTCACAGTGCCCATTCTGTCAAATCAGGATTGCAGGAAAACAGCATATAACGGTAGAATTACGGATAATATGTTGTGTGCCGGTTTTACCCAGGGGCAAAAGGATTCTTGTCAGGTAAGTTTAATAAAACGCCGGATTTTTTCTTTACCTAACAAATAAAAAAGGGTCAATTGCAACAATATATTAAAAAATTTAATGATGCCGCTTATAAAAAATAGTAAAAATATTATTTTTTTCATTCTAACAAACAAATTGGGTCAACTAGACTAGGTAAAGCATGTTCGTTTGCTAACCTAGATCCTTATATTTAAGGGGTCATAAAATTATTAAATTTTAACTTAAAGAAAAATGGTATACTGGCTCGGAATGTAACTTATTTCTCATAAGTATGACTTGCCCGCGGCTCTTGGTGTAAGTCAAGATCGGGCCTCACATAACCGCAACGAGCCCGTGGCCGTGCGTTTCCCTGGTAAAATGTAGGGAATGCGGTGCAACAATTTTGTATTTTATCAAACTGCAGTAATATGTGTCAATTAAACCACGCTTTAAATTTCAACTGATCCTAAATTAAATCTCCTCAAATGAGGGCAAACAGCCTTAAGGTTTGGCCACATATACCCACACCGAGTCCTGCACAGTTGCACGGCCATGTCTCGGTTTTGAAATATACCGTTGTAATCAAATACCGTAGGCTTAATATCACCGTTCTGTACCCTACCACATACCCCACATCGCATTTTAACAAGTAAACAAAGATTAGTTTATATGGTTTCTTGAAATATTAATTTTAAAAAATTTATAGAACAAAAAATAAGAATGTATTTATAGGTTTTACTCATATATTATTTACACTTTTGAATACTTATTAAATCACCTTTTCTTGTATTGTTTGGTTACTAACTAACCTTTAACCACTAACTTGAAATTTTTTTACGTTATGAACTGAAATAAAAAGTGACGCCCGTAAACTCAAAGCTTGGCTCGGGAAACATCGGCGCTATCCGATCCACGTATGATTTCATTTGCTGGGCATGTTTCAGACCATATCAGACACGGTCGGTGCTACGATGCGGGTCTTGTGGGACATCGGTGCGGTTATATGTGGACAGACTTTTACCCCTACTACACTTAAAGTTTGAGTGTAGTGTACTTTACCTTTATGTTAACGATTTAAAAAACAGCATTTTTTAAGAGTCGTGGAAAAACTATATATATATATATATATATATATATATATATATATATATATATATATATATATATATATATATTTTATAAAGATATGTTTCGTATTCATTCGGTGAAATAATTTGATGATATTTATTTAGGTACACGCCAAATGGGACCGCGTTTCCTCTAACAAAAAAAATAAAAAAAAATTAAAATAAAAACTTAAATACCAAAAATCGACTATCAACGATGTAACACCTGTTAAACATTACGCAATAGGATAAAGCTATTCATCATACTTTTCTTAACAATAATAACAATCCTTTAATTATGGACGTTTTGTTGCTGCTAGCTGTATAAAATGTCTGGTATAATTTTAATATTTCAATTACAATAATTTCCTCAATTAAAAACGACACCAAGTCATTTATTATCAATTTTTGTTTTGGGATCCATAAAATATTGTCTTTAAAAAACATTTCTTATATTCTTTTGACACAATAACTTTTTGAATAAAAAAGATGACCAAAACACAATACCATTTATTATTGTTTAAGAATAAATAAAATATTCTGTGTTTTCTTTTAATATTTTTTTATTTTACATTACAGTTTAGTCCTTTTTTAGGGAGACAGTGGAGGACCTTTACATATTATAAATGGAAATTTCCATGAAATTGTTGGTAAGTTAAAAAATATAAATAAACTAGTAACTTTTCTAAAGTGATTAGTTATCAATAGTTGGGCAGTAAAAAGCAGGAAAAGTGTTTTGTGATTAATTTCGATAAGGATGCTCCTTGCTATTCGACATAAAAATCACATATACTATAATTTTTAGGAAGCAATAGTTATTTTATTTGCTTTATGTGGTTGTATCCACTTGTAACAAAAAAAAACATTATTTTTAAGAAGACATTTTATTAAAAAATATAGGGAATACCTGTGAATATAGAGAATTTAATGTCTTTTAAGATTACACGTTTACTTTAAAAATACTGAGTTTCCTTGCTTCTGTAGCTAGATCTCCTAGAAGACCTCGGTAAAAAGGTGTCTGACGGTGAGCAAAATCACTTGGATTCAAATCATTTAAAAGCCAAAAACTAATCATACCTGACCAAAGAATCTAAAAGATTGTGTAAAAATTTTAAGCTGGTCCAGCCGTTTCAAAGAAATTTTGCTCACCGACTTTGAAAAAACAGTTTCGAAAAATAACGCGTTTAAAGTTTTAAGAAACGTACAGGGTAATTAAACTTAAGTCGGCACTATTGCTAAGTTTTTTATTATTGGAGATACGAAAACCGTGAAATTAGTAAAGGTATAGTATTCTTAATGTTGATTAACATGCAGCCAACAGAAGAACAATTAAACATCGGGTTCTAGATTTCTTGCAAAATATTTACTTTTTTTAAATAAAAATCCTCTATATTATATTACCATTCAAAGGATCTATCAAAGAGCTTTAAAAAATTACACGAGTTATCCATATATTCAATTTTTAATAGTTTTGGAAATACGGCCATTCTTAGGAATTTGAAAGTAAACTGGGATTTTAAAGTAAAACACCCAGTGTATTTAATCACCATTGAATAGATATTTAGAAGAACTTTAAGAAAGTGCCATATTTAGTATGTCCATCTTTTATAGTTTTGGCCATCCAAATCTAAAAAATAGTGTTGTAGACATATTACCCATTTTATCTACGACACTAAACTTTGTGTTTATACCTTAAAGCTGTAGAGATAATAAAAATTTAACATATTTTTCAGATTTTCATGGTCAATTTTTCCAAAACTACAAGAGATAGAAATGTCAAATGTATGGTATCTTAAAGCTTTTTATAATTTCGTCGTGATAAATGGTAATGCAATATACAGGGTCTTTTATTAAAAAGTTGCCGGTTTACTATCACATTCCCGAGGATGGCTATATTTCCAAAACTATTAAAAATTGAATATATTACATGTAGACTTTTTTAAAGCTCTTTAATAGAAGTTCCAAAAGGTGATATAATAAACAGGATGTTCGATTTAAAAAAGTACAATTTTTTTGTAATCGAAAACCCTATGTTCAATTGTTTTCCTGTTGACAGCACACTAACTAGCGAAAAAAATATTACAAATTTCACTAATCTAACCAAGTTCGTATCTTCAATAATAAAGAAGTTAGCAATAGTGCCAACTTAAGTTTGATCACTTTGTGTACACTTAGTTAAAAAATGTTTACAATTATCTAGATACTTTTGAAACTATTTCAAGAATTAGTTTTAAATTTTTAGAGAAAATACTTAAATACATGTGCAATTGAAATATGCTAACAATAATTTGTTTCAAAATCGCAAGGGAATATAACCCCCATGAGAGCTGTGATCATAGTTAAGTAATTTAAATTAAGACTAAAAGGGGTGACGGCTTCGTTATCATCAACAACGTCGGGCCTAACTAGTTATAATTAGGCGTCATAGTGTAAACGTCTCAAAACAGCATCTTTAATTTGAAATGTGTTTGTTTCCATTTTACTATACTCTTGGGCATAATGATGTTGTTTGTGCCTGAGCATGTTTATTCACAAAACATTTTTTTACTTTGATAGATGACAAATAATTTAGCAAAAAGTCACTCCAAAAAATGATTTTATTTTAGGCCGAGAATTATATTTAATTCCAGTCCATATACGTGTACCATCGCTAAATTTCAACTTAAAATACTACTTTCAAATATGGAGAATTTCTCATCTTACAGCTCTGTATTTTTCATTTTAAAGCAAAAGAAAAACATCCCTCTAAATAAGGACACCACTCCGACTCTGTAATGTCATGTGCAAATAAAATGTCAATTAATAAATGTATGTCATTGTTCTCGGAAAGTAATTTTTTATTTAAATTGGTAATAATATACCGGGTGTCTTATTTTAAATAAAAATGAAAAGGTCCCCATATAACATTTTTTGCCGGCGTTGTACATTTAATTTACTGGCATTGCCAACACTGTTTAATGGCAAGGCATTGGCAAAAGGGATCAAAAAGACGCGAAAGTGGGCAATTGGCCGTTATTAGGCCACGTGTTGCAGATAATGTGATGGCATCCGTCATTAATAAGTTATGATAAAAAAATACATTTAGGATGATGGCATCCATCATTAATAAGTTATTGGCAAAAAGATAACAAAAAGACACGAAAGTGGGCAAATGCTGATACTTCCAAGCCGCAAGCTGACGTCTTATTGACGAAAATTGTCGCATATACTTTTTTTTAAAGTTGTCTCTGATGATGCGATATTTTATTTGAAAATTAAAATGGCAAAAAGTCCTTACTGCATGCAATTTCCTTGCAATGCAAAGTAGCATCTCTCGAAACACTGTCCAACTTGGAGATGCAGATTTTTACACTAGCCGAAAATATTTCTTTCAAAGCTAAGTGAGATCACCTACCTTACACTGCTCTCGAATTATTTTTGTCTAATGGGTACGGTTTAGGCGATAAAAAGCGAAGATGTTGCAGAAATATAGTAGTTTATTGTCCATTACGCCATCTATCGGTATGTCAAAAAACTATCAAATATATAAAATATTTTTTATTAACACGTCTTTAAAACTTGTAATAAGGTTTTAAACAAAATGTTTACAGCTCCTAACAGTCTACTCGAATATCTTACCTTCTCGACTAGCAATTACCAATTAATCACACAACACACACTTATTAGGTAATGAATACACTTAATTATGTCTATTAAAAAACTCTTTTCTTTAAAAAAGAAACTAAAAAGCTAGAAAACTACGTAGAGAACAAATGCACAAAGCGGTCACCTTTGGTCAAAATTAACGTAGCTAATTTTAGCATCATTTTATTTTTATTCGCTCCAAAATACATAATAAACATTTTGTTTGACCTAATTTTTATTTGCCTGATTTTTAACAATAAAATGTTATGAAAAGGCCATTTCCTTTAAATTAGGTAAAAGAACATAAAATAATGTTGTTTAGCTGCCATTATAAATAAAATAGATAAAAAAATTGCTCTAATGTTAGTTAAATACCAATGTTAATAATATGGTTTGAAAAGTATGAATATGGGTTGAAGGTTTGCCTTCAAAAATCGAATAATTATTTGCCCGCAACAAAAAGGCATGCTTTATTTAATTAGGATTGGTATGCCGCCATTTTTGTATGCTTGCCGGCAATTCGCCTGCATGTAAAATTTATTGGCAATTAAGTGTTTATTTAGGGTTGACTTTTTAATACGTGTTAGATGTTGGCATAATATTGCCACCAATTGCCAATGCTGTACCATCAATGCCAATATAAAAAATGTACATTGCCGGCAAATAGTGTTTGCTGGGTCGTTTACCATTAAACTGGAAGTAATTAAAAACAACTAAAATTGTGAAACAATTTACATTTATATGATATTAATACGTACCAAATTTGATCTTGAGATTCTAGAAAATTAAAAAGGTATAAGGGCTAGGGACACCAGGTATTTAAGGTACATTTTCTCAGAAACTACTTAACCGGTTATAAAAGGTAAAGTTTGTAAAAAGAGGTTTTTAAACCCTTTAGGATAAAGTATCTTAATGACTGCCGTAAGCTGACCGGCATGAGGTTCCTTCTTTTATCTCTTTCTGTTAGTTTTCATTGCTTCCGCTTAACATAAGGAAGTACATAAGAAAGTACAATAAAGCATTTATTTTGCCTAATTATTCAATTATTTAAACTTAATGGATTTTAAAAGTTATATAATAACACTATCACCTATTCTAAAAAACGAATTTTAAATATAGAATGTGTCTTTTATTTGTAAAAACGTACCTATAATTAAAAGTAATGACGCCGTTGTTGCCACTCATAATTTTAAAATTAAATCTAAATAAAAAAGAAACAACACGGCGGTCGGCATGCATCAGCTCATTTTTTTATATGTAAGTACGTGTATATTGTTAAACCGAATCCAATTTAACCGATCGGTTAAAACTCAGAAACGTGTTTTTGTTGGTCGATTACAAATGTTTCGTTAAAAAATGACTAATTACAACACGTTTTTAAGTTTTATCCAATCAGTTGAATCGGATTCAGTATAACGGTGTACACGCACTATCTCTAAATATTAGAAGTCCATTTTGCTTTAGTCAGTTAGTGTTTGAGCACTCCTTAATTTGCAAGGTTGAAATTTCTTTTAAAATAAAAGTAAACAAAATAAATATTGTAAATTAATTATTATTAATACAAGTTTTGACACAATTTTTCACCTTATTCTGAAAAAAACCTTTCTGTTATAATATTAAAGGTCCGAAAAAAAATACCCAAATATGACCGCCCCAATGACACAGTTTTAAATGACCGTCTATGGCGCTTCGAACCAATTAAATTACACGTATTTTTGCCTTTTATTGTAGTCTGCAAAACACACTGTACGTCTAATATGCTATCAAATATATAACAGTCATTTGCCTAACAAGGACCACGGCAAATTCTATTTACAGAAGCAAAGGGCTTTTAAATAGAAATTATATTTGTGAATTTATTTGCCCAGGTAGAAAGCATTTGCCTAGACAGAAGCCATTTGCCTAAAATAACTATTTGCCTGCAACACATATATTTTTGTGGCGTGTTTTACAGCACCTCGTATATTTAAGCAAAAACAGATTGTATGCTTGATCTATCTCACGTATTTAATTTCACGTTTTATAATTTAAGGAATCGTATCCTGGGGCGAAGGATGTGCGCAGCCAAACTACCCCGGAGTTTACACCAGGGTTAATCGATATATCACTTGGATTATGTCAAATACCAAAGATGCTTGTTATTGTTAAAAGTTGTTTAATTAGGGTGTATCTATTTATTGTCTTTAGCTTGTAATAAAATGCTAAAAAATCTTTACTTTGTTTTTATATATGTAAATCTATGGATAATATGTTATTATCCCAATAACAAATCCTTGAGAGTATGTAAAAAATAAATATAGAGATAGAATTATAATGAAATCAACAGATTTTTTTATACAAAAAAAACATTAAAACGACTTAAAAAAACTAAATAAAAAACTTAAAAACAAATAATGAAAGTTTTAAAATAAAGTCGGTTTATAACATACGAGTATGTAGGTATATTGTACATAAATATTTAGTTTATAAAAATAACTAAATGCACAAAACTTTTTTAATACTTTAAATGACATAACCGATTTTATTTTAAACTCCTATACAGGGTGTCCCACCAGAAAATTCTTGGGAAATAAAAAAAAATAACTATAATATTTTGCCGGTTCTACTACTTTCGGTTATACCGGAAGTTAATGTTAACTTTGTTATTTTAAATCGGATACCCTATATCTTATTTGTTTTTTAGATTTTGCGTAAAATTTTAACATATTTAATGTTTAGTGTTTTATACCAGTTCAACCGTTTTTTCTAAACAGAAGCCCTTAATATAAATTAGGGTTGGGCTTTTCCTCTTGGATAAAGTACTTTTTAGTAGACTGTATTGATATTTTTACAATTAATAAATACAGAGTGGTCAAAAATAGTCATTCGACAAAAAGCCTAACAGTCAAGTTTTTCATATGGAAACCCCTATCTTTTATTACCTTATTCTATTAGGCATTAACAACAAGGGTAAGTTTGTATAAGAATGTCTATTTCGAAAATTTATAGTTTTCGAATTACTTACAATTTAATATATATTTCGACGAACAATGCTTTTAAGTACGGCTTCTAGTTTGCCCTGACGGCGAAATGCGGCACCATAGTCGTAAAGTTAATTATTTGCAAGATACAGGGTGTCAAATTTTTGTTTTATATTAGTTATGTTTAAATATTTTATTTATTATTGCATTTTTTTAAACCCAGTGAAAGGGTTTTTTTTTCAAGTTATGAATAAAAATCTTTTCATATATTATGCTATTAAATGTAGAGGGAGCCACCTGCATTTTTTTTGTTTTGTTTAAAGTGTCATTAGGTATTTTTTGCCTCGGTAAATTGTAATTAGAACACAATTTTGATTCTCTCATATTTTTTGCCCAAAAAAGGAATTGTTACAAAACAACTCGTATAAAAACACCTCTCCTGGTTTTTATACCTTTTATTAACAATGTAACGTAACTATGGTTACAACTGTAACAAAATGTTTAGTTGTCAATGTCTCGAAATAAACAACACAAAAGTCGAATCGGAGGTTTCCGTCGCCCTTTTATAGTTTGGTGAAAGAGTGAAGAATGATCTAGAATTCTGAAGAAATATCGCTAAAATTTCATAGTTCAGGATGGCATAAAAGTTCTCAATGGATAATTCGGGCGTTCTCGAAAACCTTTGAAAGTGATTAAAGAACTTGGAATAATAAAGGTAAATTATTTAAATAAATTAACAAAATAAATCAAATAATCCTAACTGTCTAAAATTCTGTAACCTAAACACATTTTTAAAAGTCTGTAACAATATACATGATAAATATCGCTAGGAGCAACCGATTCTGAGATAAGTATTTTAGATTATTAGATTAAACTTTTTATTACACACTACCCGACCCGTGCTTACTTTGTTGGGCGTTAATTACAATTTTTCTGGAAATTCTTGTTTAATCATAATAAAATATAGGGTATAGCACTCCTAAATATTGTAGCTTTTTGATTGTGAAAGAATTTTTATGATCGGTTTGGTATTTCCGAAAATTAGTCCTTACAAACAAACAAACAATGTTACAAACTTTACCTCTTTATAATATTAGTATAGATACAAAAAAAAATCGTATTCTTTACGCTTTATTTAGGCCACCCAGGTTTCTTTAAAAAGACAGTACAAATAATTATTGTAACTACAATTTTAAAATTTAAATAATTATTTTCTTACGCAAAAATACAACGGCTTTCCCCAATTTTCCTTAATTAAAAAGTTGATCGTTTTCGAGATTCAGGGTGTCTAAGTAAAAAAATTGAGACCCCGTATCTTGCAAACCAGTAACCTTTCGACTAGGTTACCTAAATTGCATTAGATCGTTGTATTTTGTCTCAACAAATTTGTATTCTGTACAGATAAACTCCCTCTTACTTCGCTTAAGACATTCACGGTACGTTAGTTTTTAGGCTTTTAGCCTTCGTGGATTCTCCAAAGATGAAAATAACTCTTTATACAGTACCAGGTGGCCTAGATAAAGCATAAATGGATATATATTGGCAAACGTTGGTAAGGAATAAAATATTTAAGTTAGTACACCTTTTTCATGCCAAAATATGAAAAAATAAAAATTGTATACCAACATAATAAAATACGGAGGAAAAAAGTTATGATATTTTGAATATAAGCAAAGGAATGCAGGTGGCTCACTCTACATTTTATGACAAAAACGTTAGCATATTATAACTTTTCAACTTTGATAAATCTGTTAATACTAAATTTGGTTGAAAATGTCTTAAAAGAAATAAAATATTTAAGGATAACTAAAATAAAGTAAAAATTTTAATACCCTGTAACTTGCAAATGATCAACTTTTCGACCAAGGTATATTACCTGCTTAAATGTTATATTACCATTACAAGATCTTAAAAAGAGCTATAAGAAAATACCACATTTAGTACATCTAACTTTATTAGTTTTGGAAATATGACTATCCAAATCAGGTATTTAGGTAATTTTTTAAAGCATCGCCTTTTGATTTTAGGTAAAGTTATTCACTTTTTATTTTAGGTTTATAAAGTACTTGCCAGGAGCTTTAAAATAATGTATCACAACACCCCCTTTATCATTTAATTTTTTTCTAAGATGGCGTCCAGCCGCTATGCATCAATTTTATATCCCTTTAACTTTTTAAATTTGAGTCGGCCAAAAAATAAAAGGAGGGGGAGACATTAAAATTAAATGCACTGTATGATTTAAACACTGTAGGTACATAAATAGCGTGTAGAACTTAAAACTCATAACGGTGGCTCCATCATAAGTTTGTGCTACACAAAAATGTATATCAATTTAGACCAACTTAACCTTTTCTTAATAAGCTGCAACAATGACTATGCATCTAATTTTTTTGCAGCTTTGAAGCCCAAAAACCCTTCGTACAATGCACCGTTTAAGAAATGTCTAACTACTATTGATAATTGCTCAGTTTTACTTAGGTCTTTCGTTACGTCTGCCATTAGGGCAAAATATCGTGCCTCATTAACTTCATCACTAATACGTTTTAAAGTAAGTTTATCTAGACAATGTATAACCATATTTATTTTGAATGGTGTAATGAGTGTGTCTTTTTTGGACCGTCAAGTAGAATATTTGCAATTATGTTATTGTAACATGACATCAGAGTGGCTTTCCAGTGACGCAAATAGAGCGCCCCCGAGTGGCTCAGGAGCATTTCGTTCTTCTTTATGGCGTTCCAGTGACGGAAAGTGTTATGCACCTGAACTACTTCGTTTTTCTTTCCTCTTGCCCCTCATGCACCAGCCTTTCTTTTGATTTTTGTGCTTCAAACGTGTTTTTTTATGGGTAAGGATGGATTTTTTAAAATTATTTGTTTAAAATTAGATATTAAAAAGAGATTATTATTATAAAGCCAAGAAAGGTTAAAAAAAAGAAATTTTAAAATTTCTTAAAGCTATCTTTCTTTCCTTGTCTAAGGATGCGTTCCAGTATACTGTATTTAATCCACGGATACATTTTGTAAAACTTTAATTGAAACGATCGTAGATAAGCAAGTTTTGTTTTTGGAAAATTAAGCAAAACTGGTCAAATATGAATGTTAGGACTGCTATCAGCGCCACTGGTAATGTGCAACTTTTTAGAAAATATTTAAATAAAAAAAAATTAAAGAAACTGGTCTCATAATTTAAAAATAGCATTTATTTTAAAATCACAAATTTTTTTTAACATTGTTAAATCAACATTTTTTATGTTTATATAAAGTTAACCGATATTTTCTTTGGTAATTACGTAATTTATCATAGCCTACGATGTTCTACTTCAAATGCTTGTAATTCTAGAACGAATGGGCCGATTTTTAAAAATAAAACGGTGCTGAATAGAGAATAACACAGCTTTTAAAACAAGGTGCTACCCTTTCTAATTAACAAAAGAAGTTGCCAGTGCCCCCTTGACACTAGGCCACGTAACCAAAATCATTTTTATGCCAAAAAGTAGTTTAACTCAGTTATTTACCAAAATTTTACCCGATCCCGTTATCCTGTCCCATTAAAAAGATAAAGGGAGAAGGACTTTTAATATTCTCACTAAAAATTAAGAATTAGAGGTAGAGAATGATTATTAGTTTTAAGTGATGTTAAATAAAGGGTTTAAGTAATAGTAAAGCTGTACAGGCTACCCCGAGTGAGGTATGACCTTACTAAATTAGGTTAGCTTTTGTATTTTATTTATAAAAATTTAAAAAGCTCTTTCCGGGAATAAAAAGTTATATACATATTTTATTTTTATATTTTTAACAAGCTCGCGGGCAAAAAAATGAGAAAAGTTTTTTCCCTATTTTATAAGTATTTGTATTTTCCTTGAATTTAAATACTTATATATGAACATAAAATATTAAATTCATGTTTTTGAAGATTTTACGAGAATACAGCGAAACAAATTCGAAAGCGTATATTTTTGAATAAAAAATGTTTTAAATACTATTAAAACTAACACGGTATAGAAGACAAATGGACAATTGCAATCATAATAAAGGTTAACAGGCATTCTAAATTTAACAGCTATATTAAACCATAGCCAAGTTAACGTTGTTTAACAGAAGTAAATTAACAAAGTTTTGGAAAACCCCGCCCAACTGGTACCACCGTTCACTGTCCTCTGTCTGAACGTAACGTCTAATCGTACCAAGATCTATTTCTTCGTACACACTTTAAAGCTGAAAGGTAAACTTAGCTAATTTGTGCTTCGCGAAACCAGTTTAAATCCTTTAGTTAATTCAATTTAGTTGATTTTTACGGATTTAATTTGTGGCATAAAAATACATTTCACACTAAAAACTCTTATTTCTGTAGATTATATCGATGGTTTTTTGACAAAAAATCATAGTGCCTCATTAACTTCATCACTAATAAGTTTTAAAGTAAAATTATCTAGACAATGTAAGGGCATATTTGTTTTGAATGGTGTAGTGAGTGTATTTAGCCTTTTTTAGACCGTCAAGTAGACTTTTTGCAATTATGTTATTGTCACATGACATCAGATCTCACAACTCTAAAAAATTACATCTGTTTTTACTGGTACCGGATTCGTTGTGCTCTCCTAAAGCCAGACCCTGAGTGGACAAATAAGTTAATACATCGTATAATAGATTTTATGTACTCTTATGTATTTTGTTGAATCAATTCATGCGCAAAACTTATTTGAAGTGACACTGACTGCTGAATTTTAGAACTTTTATAGGATTGCAATGCCACCATGGCACTTTTATGTTGAAAACTGTTACTGTGATTTTTGAATCCAGCTTTTGTTTCGGACGCTCCTGTCCAGTTTTTGTAACCTTTCCGAAATAAAACTTTTAGAAGACCCTCTGCCGTGCGTTACAAAAAATTTGCAAGGATGACAGAATACAGCATCCCTTAAAATACTATATTTAATCCACGGATACATTTGGTAAAACTCTGATTAAATCGATCGTAGATCGGCAAATTTTGTGTTTGGAACATTAAGCAAAACTGGTCAAATATCAGTGTTAGAACTGCTATCAGCGCCACTGATGATGTGCAACTTGTTAGAAAATATTTAAATAAAAAGAAATAACGAAACTGGTTCCAAAATTTGAAAATGGCATTTATTTAAAAACACGAAAAATTTTTAACATTGTTAAATCAACTTTTTTTTATGTTTATATAAAAGTTAACCGATATTTTCTTGGTTTAACTACGTAGTTAACCATAGCCTACGATGTTCTCTATTCTCTCTATTTTTTTCTTGGTTTTGGTCCCTTCAGGTCCAATCCACCACTCTCATCACTTCCGGACTATGCTTTCCAGGGCTTCGTCGGCGGAAAATCTGGATAATCGAGCTCGTAGCTCCCAGAAAACCAAAAAGAAAACAAACAATTCAACAATCGATGCAATGCATAAATTGTCGGCTGTCAAACCAAGATCTGCTATTGGTGTTACGTATAACCTTCACTTTCACTACTGACAGTTCCCATGGCACGCCCATATATTTCCCGCCATTTGAGAAATACCTCGTGTTCACCATCAAACAGGGTATCATCAGCTTATAGGAATCTTCGCTCACAGCGCTTAGATCCAGAAGAAAGATGCCGTCAATTTAGCGTGAATCATTCCTTGATCCCCGAAGGTAAAAACGTTCGTACGACACCTCTAGCCGCCACTCCGGGAAGAACTTTGTAGTCCTATACGCACGTCCGCACTATCCGGAGGTCAAACAAAGAGTGAGCCTACGATGTTCTACTTTAAAAGCCGATTCCCACTTAGAGGTGCTCACCCATGACGCACGAGTCGACACCCATCAGCTGATTGTCGGGGGTTTTTCAAGGACACGGGTAAAATCATATCTATGCACATTTGAATCGAATCACAACTCTTGGTAATACCAACCGTTAATATATATAGGGAATTTTGTCAAAAAGTCGTCACCCAAAGGGAAAAATTAGAACCAGTCCTAATTTGGCGGGTGGAAATGCACGAGTTTTAACCCCTTACCCATGACTCGCAGCGGGTTATAACAATACCTCCTAAAGAACAAAAGGCCTCGGCGCTTAAATTATATTAGGCCTGACGTCATCAAATCTAGGCCGAGACCTTTTCCCATATAAAATGCATTGTATCGTAGCTCACAGCAATATTGTGAATGACATCGCCACCGGCGCATTCAATATTGTACTGTTCTACTACAATTCCGGCTTTCTTGAACTTTGTCCTAGGTAGTTTTACTAGTTTAGTTTGAGGTTAAATGAAGCGTTGGTTTGTTTATTTCTTGCCGGTTTCGGACGTTTTCTGATTTTTTCAAAATAAAAAAGTAGTTTTATTATTGAAATTACACTTTAAAACTAATGTGAATATGCCGTATAAGTGTTACGCACCGGGGTGCCGTGGAAATTACACTAACGGGCCGAAAGTACACGTATTTGGTTTTCCAAATGATAGTGAGTTACAAAAGAAATGGTTGCGTTCAATTCCTCGAGACGATTTGGTCCCCAATAAAAACACTAAAGTGTGTGAATTACATTTTACTGCAGGTAGTATTATTTGGATTATTTCCCAACAGGATATAAAAACAGGTAATATTATCACAGTAAATTTAAAAAGCCTCGATTGAAAGACAATGCTATTCCAACTGTTTTTCCAAATTGTCCAGATTATTTTTCAAAAACGTACCATCTCGGAAGAGTAAGGATGAAAAGTATAAAGACCTAGATGAATTACATCTTTTACAAGCATTAAAACAGAGTAAAAAAGAATTTAACATTCATAAAGAGGCTACATGTTTTGAGGATTTCGATGGGTTTTTAAGACTATTTAAAAATTTTATTGTTAAAGGTGGCTGGTTTTCAGTAGTGAATTCAGATAATTTAACATTATTTAAATTTGAGTATACCCCTGGTCCTGTAATAACTTGGGCAATTGTTATTTCTAGTAATTTAAACTTAGAGACATATTTATATGGCCAGTCAGTTTGTGTTTCAATAACTAATTTAAAGTGTCCTTTTAAAATTAGCACTTTGGATGAATTAGGAAATATTATTGATGCAATTGATAATACAATGTTGTCAATTCCCCTAAGTCCTAATACTGAGTCCTCGACTGAGCCTTCGAGTAGCATACCCAGTTCGATACCAGATCCTGAGTCTAGTTCGTACCAAGCCAAGCACCAAGCTGACCCTGACTATGACAAAAATAAAAAGATCCTAAATTTTGTTATAAATATTCTTTCAAATTTAAAAGGGTCTGATGAACAAACTCAAAATCTAAAATTTGTTTCAGAACAGTTAACTTTATTATGTTTACCAAAGGAAAGATATAGATATTCACCTAGCACCATGGTTTTATGTTCAATTTTGTTTACTATAAGTCCGCATTCTTATAAATATTTGCGTAACCATGCTCCAATTATATTACCTCATCCCGACACAATAAAAAATATTTGCAATACATTTTTGACAGATCCCCATATTGATGAAAGAAAGTTTTTTTAACCTATGCTCGCAACATTTTCCAGTATTTAACCGATAAAGAGAAAAATGTTATATTACTATTTGATGAAATTCATATTGAACCCTATTTGGACTTTAAAGCAGGCAATACTGTAGGAACAGCAGTAAATAATAATACTGTAGCATCATCCGCAGTGGCATTTATGATAACTAGTCCTTGCTCAAGTCTTAAAGAAGTTATTCATATATGTCCTGTGTCCACAGTAAACTCGAAAATGTTATATCAGTTTATTAAAACTATAATAGAAAATTTAGAAGAAATTGGATACCTGGTATTTGGCACAATTAGTGACAACAATGCAATAAATAGTAAAGCAATGAGCAATTTTTCACCCTTTAATGAACTTAGCATAGTTTTTCCACATCCCATTGACCCAGAAAGACCACTATTTTACCTTTTCGACACCGTTCATTTACTAAAATGTATTTTTAATAACTGGCTTAATTCAAAACCCGACCAAACACTTTCTTATCCTGATTTTCAGACAGGTCAAAAAAATGTGCTGCTTTTTCTACTGTAAAAAACTGCATGAACTGGAAAAAGACAAATTACTAAAACATGGCTATTCACTTAGCTTAAAGGCTTTATATCCATCGTCTATAGAAAGACAAAATGCAAGAGCACATAAAAATCGATATTTCAAAAATTTTTCTTAGTAGCATTTCTAACACATTTCTTAAAAATTATTGCTCTAAGAATAATCATAATCAACTGAGTAAAAAAAAGAAAAAGGAAACTACAAACCTTTAATAAATAGGGTCGTAGCTCGCTTTCTTATTTACTGCAGGTTTACTTATCTGATATTAAACCTTAATTATGACAGTAAACCCCAATTATGAGAATAAACCCCATTTACGAGAGTAAACTCCAATTATGACAGTAAACCCCATTGGTGACACTATACCGATAATGACGCTAAAATCTCCAATATTACATTTATGTGGATATCGGGTTGTTGCTTTGAAATTTCGTTTTCCCGAAAAAAATCGAATGGGGTGCGACTAAGGGTTCAGTTCACGTTCTGGCAGCCCCGTTTAAACCGGAAACCCTTAACAACCTTATAAAAATTCACATATATAACAAACTTTGTTATAATAATGCGTATGGTACCTATACACTGCTAGGCCTAGATATGATGACGTCACGCGCCAAGCCCCCAGGCCTTATGTTTTAGGAGGTATTGGTTATAACCCCTAGGTGGAAATCGGCTATAAATTCTTGTAATTCTAGAACGAATGGACCAATTTTTAAAAATAAAACGGTTATGAATAGAGAATAACAAGCCTTTTAAAACAAGGTTCTACCCTTTGTAATTAAAAAAAGAAGTTATCAGTGCCCCCTTGACACTAGGCCACGTGAACAAAATCATTTTTATGCCAAAAAGTAGTTTAACTCAGTTATTTACCTAAATCTTACCCGATCCCGATATCTTGTCCCATTCAGAAGATAAAGGGTGGGAGGACTTTTAATATCCTCACTAAAAATTAAGAATTAGAGGTAGAGAATGATTATTAGTTTTGAGTGACATTAAATAAAGGGTTTAAGTGATAGTAAAGCCGGTACAGGCAACCCCGAGTGGGGTGTGACCTTATTAAATTAAGTTAGTTCTTGTATTTTATTTATAAAGTTTAAGCTTTTTCTAAATTTTACCTAAAAATACCGAAAAAAGGGGTTTATTGTTCACCTGCCCAATGGTCTCGAAGAAATAGTTTCATATGATAACAGTCCCTGATTACGTAAAAGGGGCCGGTATGAAAACCTCCGTCACAATATTGTTAAAACGTCGATGGCCGACCAATTGTATTGTTTCTCTGTAACACGCGGTGGGACATTCATGAAAAATTATGAAAATTCGCTAATACCGCTCGGTAAAAAATAGGATTGCAAAACAAGTGTATTAGAGAAATAGGAACCAATTGGTACATTTAAAAGTATACGCATACCTATTTTTTATGGTCAATTAAATATGTATGCTAAACATTGATTAAAATTTAATTATTACCAAAAAGAGTTTACACCTTTGTATTTCCTAATGTACTTTAAGGACTACAGTATACGTATATACCGGTTAAGTTAAATAACATAACACATAGGCAATATGAGAAAAGAGGGAGACTAATAGCGCTTGTTTTTGTTATTCCATTACTGGCCTATTTACCAAAACCCATTACACATGTAGTATATCAACTAACGAGAAGACAAAAATTCAAGGAAATAAAACGTTATATACATATTTTCTTTTTATTTTTTAACAAGCTTGCGGGCAAAAAAATGGGAAAAGTTTTTTCCCTATTTTATAAGTATTTGTATTTTCCGTTTCTTGCGTTTCTTTTAATTTAATAAAAATACACCTTATAAAAATTTGCCTCTTTTTCAGTTCCCATTCCATGATTAAACATTAGCGTAAAATCACGTCACCGAAATATATTTTAATAAATTAATAGACCTTATGCTTTTAAATTTTATTATATTGATTTCTAAAATTTTAATCACAAAATATTTACTTTGCATTATTTAATAATTTACAACCTATAATTTGCATGTTATCCTAAATTTAATTCCAACTGTTACAATAAAATAGGAGAATTTAAATAATTATGCATATGCATTGATTCTAAAATTGTATTTAACTAATCTCTATCTAATTTTTAACATAACACAGTGTGTCCACGGATGAAAAAGAATTACCCTATAATATACAGGGAGATTCAAAATAACAAAAATGCTATTTTGGAAAAAAATGGGTTATAAATGTTTTTTACCTACTTCCTTAAATAGCGTGAAAAAATATTAACTTTAACTTTTTGAAAAAAAATCATTACTTTGTGTATTACTACTTATACAGGGTATTCGCAAAATGCGTAAGAAAATTTAAGGGGTCATTCTGCAATGTAAAATATTGTTAGTAAGTCTTTTGACAAAATGTCGAAATCTCTCTGTTTACCAAGTTACAGGGGTTTATAAGTTCAATTTTTATTTTTGTTTTTTTGCCATATTGCATTCATTTTTTAACCAATCTAGTTGACATTTGGCACACGAATCGAGCTTTGCAAATTCTAAAACTTTAAGGTTAAAGTTTTTTTTAATACCGCCAGAGGACACTTTACCTGAAACCTATAATTTATTTACATTATAACTAATTTATTTTGACAGGTATGGCAGAGATGGGGGCGCCATTTTATAGATAATCAAAAACTTAAAAAATAAGGTACTCTTTAATAAAGTCGATAAACCCCTCCGTTTAGGCACCAATCGACATCAAAGTTTATATCAATTTCAATCAAATTACCTACATACATACGGGTGTCCAGTAACTCGGCCGACAAACTTTAAGGGGTGACTCTACAATTTAAAATAGAAAAAGAAAACATATGTTCTAAACGTCTTAGTTTTTGAACAACGGTGTGTTAAATATTTATTTATTTTTTTTTAATTTTTAACAATCTGTAGTTCAAAAACTAAGAAGTTTAGGACATATGTTAATATGAAGTTTTGTTTTTTTAATTTTCCGTTGTAGTATCGCCCCGTAAAGTTTGTCGGTAAGTTACTGGACACCCTGTATGTATGTGGGTAATTGGATTGAAATTGATGAAAACTTTGATATTGGTGCTTAAACAATAAGGTTTATCGACTTTAATAAGGAGTACCTCATTTTTTAAGTCTTTAATTGTCTATAAAATAGCTTTGCGATATCTGTCAAAATAAAGACGTTATGATGTAAATAAATTTTAAGTTTTAGGTAAAGTGCCCTCTGGTGGTACTTAAAAAATACGGTTGTCTTAAAATTTTAGAATTTGCAATGCTCGATTTGTGTGCCAAATATCAACTGAATTGGTTAAAAAATAAATGCAATATGGCGAAAAACCAAA
Source organism: Listronotus bonariensis (assembly GCA_014170235.1). NCBI lineage: Eukaryota > Metazoa > Arthropoda > Insecta > Coleoptera > Curculionidae > Listronotus > Listronotus bonariensis. Next base: position 10,081 of record JACEGR010006541.1, on the reverse strand, counting down.
ATAAAAAATTGAACTTTGACGGCTTGTAACTCGAAAACAAATGACATTTTAATAAAAATTTATATGAAGCTTTACCCTTATTTTGTCAAGTAGAATCATCCCCTTAAGTTTCGTGATCGATTTTTAAATCACTCTGTATAGTCACTTTTAAAAATTTATATATATACAGGGTGTCCGGGAAAATGTGGGAAATCTCTTGCACACGTATGAAACACATGAAAATAACACGACACACGACAAGTTCCTATAAAATTTTTCCGTTTAAGCCCCCTGCGGAGATATGATCCCCTAAAGGGGACAGCTAGAAATCGATTTTTCGTGAATAACTTTTAAAGCGCTCTGTATAATTTGATAATATTTTTAGTACGATGCATACTAGTAAAGACCTCTTAAAATAGTGCCCTTGAAACTTGTGTCGCTTCTTTGGTTTGCCAGGGACGGACTAGTTTTCGCACATTATTGATAATATTTTTTAAACCCTGTATGGTGAAGACACAAAAATATGTTTTTGGGTAGTTTAAACCTTTTGCTAAAAAAAGGTACTCTTGTTTGACATCGATTAAATGAGCCGTTTTCGAGTAAAAAAGTCTTTGTTTTTCTAATTTTTGTGGGGTTGATATGAGGAAGAATTCCCTTATCATCCACATTTTTATAAAATTCAATAAAAACTGAACATCAACTGCTTAATTAAAAACTTCGTAAGAAGGTTTAACATGGCCTCCGTGAAGTCTGATACACTCACGAGCTCGACGAATTGAGGACTGCTGTACCCGCCACAATGGGCCAACATTATTCCTTATATGATCGCAGTGAAACGTGATTCTCCGGAGAAGTTCCTCCCTACTTTCGACAGGAGTTGAATCCACCAAAGTTTTAAGATGTCCCCACAAGTGAAAATCGAGTGGCGTCAAGTCGGGAGATCGAGGAGGGGAGGCAATAGGTCCTCCTCTACCTATCCAACGGTTTGGATAGACTGTATTTAGGTGCTCTCGCACAGCAACGCTGAAATGGGGTGGTGCCCCATCGTGCATGTAGTACATGTTTCGGCGAGTTTCAAGTGGTAAGTGTTCTACTAAATAGTGAAAATCGTTCTAAAGGAATTCCAAGTAAAGTTGTCTATTTAGTCGTGTCGGCAGTACGAATGGTCCAATCAAGAAATTGCCAACGATTCCTGCCCAGACATTAATTTGTTGAAACTGATGTTGGTGATGCGAGACAATAGTCGCATGAGGATTTTCGTCAGCCCATACATTCGAGTTGTGTAAATTAATGACTCCATTTTTGCTAAAACCTGTTTCGTCCGTGAAGAGAATCGTGCTAATGAAATTTGCATTGTTTCGTTGCTGATTCAATAACCAGTTTGCAAACTGCATTCTACGGGGAAAGTCTTCAGAAATCAATTCATGCACTTTTTGCAGATGATATGGATACAAAAGCTGTTCTTTAAGAATTTCATGTACTATTGTCTTCGACGTATTAAATTGCGCTGATAATTTTCGAGTGCTTGTTGAAGGAGTGTCACCTACAGCATTTAAAATATTTTCCTCTAATTGAGCTGCACGTACTGTTCTTCCCCGACCAGCGTGTGTACTTCTTTTCCCAAAATTTCCTAAAAGTATGAAGGGATTTAGTAAATGTATTACCTTTATTAAAATGGAATCGCCCACCATTCTTTTCATTCTCTCTTAGACGTTGGTCAATTCGTTGAAATGTTTTATGATCGGGAAGTATACGATTAGGATATCTATCGTGGTATAACCTCCTGGCTTCCAAAGCATTGCAAGATGCAAGACCATACATCAGGTGCATGTCTGCATATTCACTAAACGTGTATTCCATATTTCCAATTACTTATTCAAAGACGAAATTCAAAAATTAGTTAAGTTAATATCGAAGTAAAGAATGAATGTGTCACCGACGTGAAAGTTGACAAGTTCTGAAAGGTGGTAATTTTTTCGTACCTAGATATGTACTTAGCAATCTCCCTAACAACATTTGCAACAAATTCCTAACCTGCTACGAGAGGACTTCAATACTGAATCAAAAATTACAAATTACATCGAAAATAAAATATTCTATTATTAAACAAAAATAAACTCTTATTGTTAAAATATTTTTTTACTTGAAAACGGCTTATTTCATCGATGTCAAACAAGAGTACCTTTTTTAGCAAAAGGTTTAAAATACCTAAAAACATATTTTTTGTGTCTTCACCATACAGGGCGTAAAAAATATTATCAATAATGTGCGAAAACTAGTCCGTCCCTGGCAAACTAAAGAAGCAACATAAGTTTCAAGGGCACTATTTTAAGAGGTCTTTACTAGTATGCATTGTACTAAAATATTATCAAATTATACAGAGCGCTTTAAAAGTTATTCAAGAAAAATCGATTTCTAGCAGCCCCTTTAGGGGATCATATCTCCGCAACGGAAAAATTTTATAGAAACTTGTCGTGTTATTTTCATCTGTTCCATACGTGTGCAGAGATTTCCCACATTTTCCCGGACACCCTGTATTTATATATATATATATATATATATATATATATATATATATATATATATATATATATATATATATATTTTTCATTTCTCAAAATTATCAGGATTTTCAAGCACTCTATAAAAATTAAAAAAAATACACGTTTAGTTAAGTCCATCTAATGGAAGTAGCATTAAATAATAAAAATTACTTACTTATGATTTTTAAAACATTTAAAATATACAGGGTGTTAAAGAATATTGTTAAGAAAATTTAAGGACAAATTCTACATCAGAAAGAAAAGTTTATATAAACATGGGTCCGCAAATGTTTTGTTATTAAGATACAGGGTGTAAAACTGTAAAAAACTAAAAAAGAAAAATCGAAAATACATAATTTAGTAAAAATTGTTTAACGGGATGTAAACCTTATTTAAATAAATATTTAGTTTTGTTGTTAAATAATTGCTAATAAAAAGTTATAAAAGTTCTTGGAGTGAACTTTTTCTTTATGGTATAAAAATATGCAATTAGGTGGATTTTTTCTTATAAACTAAACAGTATACAAAAAAAAGATACATTAAAGATAAAGTTTTTTTTTATATTTCATATTAAAATAATTAAAATATTCCTTCTGTTGCTGTTCATGAAGCCACTGGTTTTCATAAAATACCATTGCCATATAAAAACAAAATTAGATTAAGGATATTTAAAATATAAAAAAAAACATTTGTTTTTTACAAGCTTAATACCCTGTATATTTGCAGTCATAACTAAAAAAGAATTTATTTATTTTTTTAGAAGCCAATATGTTAGCATCTCTCCTTTTCCCTTGATTTTAATATTTCCTCTGCACACTAGTTTAAACATACCACTTGGCAAAAGTTTTTTAACATCTGAGGATACTTGAATTTTTCCAGGCTAAAAACATATAAATATTTATTAAGAAAAACATTCTTAAAATTTAAAATAATATAAATCAAAACTATCCTGTTCTTTGTAAGCAAAATACATGGCGTCCGAAAAATAAAGGTTTAAAATTACATTATATTTCTGAATGTGCTGGACATTGCAATATACAGGGTGCACGGAAAGGTAAGATCAAAAATAATAGTCCAGTTCTTGAGGAAATTATTAAAATATGGTAAAAATAAATAAAAATGGTGTCTGTAAGCCTTTTAAACTTAATAGTACCAATAGGGACTGTTTTTAATAATTTTACCATATTTTAATGATTTCCCAAATAATTGAATTTTTTATTACACACAAAATCTTGGTACGTCTCGATTTAAAATGTGATTTAATGAAAAGGGTCCAAGTTATTAATTTAAATAAGGTATACCTTTTTCTGTACAAAAATAATAAAGAAATCAAACGGTCAAATCAAAATGTCAAATTTTTCACCTCTGTAAAAATGTATACAATTAACGAAAAAATTAGTCTCACCCTGTATAATTTAACATACTGCGCAATCATCTACCTATAATAAAAAGCATTGGTATGAGTTTATTTAAATGTCCAAATATTATTTTTTTTGTTGTGGCAACCGTTGGAAAGTTAAAAATAAAATACATTTTTTAAATTCTAACTTTGGAGGTTAATAACTTCCTAAGGAAGCGCGATAAAAACTTTTTTTTATATGAAGTACTAACATTATTTTGACTCACTCTATCAACACTATCAATTTTGACCTCACCTTTCTGGACACCCTGTATAAAAGTTTCGGAATTCCATTGTCGATATTTAATTTATTTACACAAAGTTTCAGGCAGTACTATCTTTGCCCGTGCAAGTGTAAACAAAGTTGATTTAGTCTTCTTTTAATTTTATTATTATAAACTATTCTTTTGATGTCAACTTGATCATATTTAAAACTGTTTACCTCACTACTTGACTGCATTCTTGACGCAGTATTTACAGTATCTCCAAAAAACAGTATCTTGGGACCTTTATGCCTACCACTCCTGCTACGGCATGCCCTGAATGCATTCCTAAAATATAGTATATAGTGTCTTTAAATTATCATAACTCACTTTGCACAGGTACTTAAAGTATATAAAGTATTCTCAACGTTAAGTCAATTTAAACAGCTTAAAGAAGTAATACAGCATTAGTTAGTAGAAGGCAATTTGTTAAAAACTGAGGCATTGAGATCCAAAGGTGACCATCCCACAAATCAAAAAATTTTGCTTTTACCATGTGGTATACGTGAGCTATATTATCTTATAATAATTAAACAATGTGTTCACTTAAAGAAGGGCCAGTATCATGGGCGCTGGCTAGGGGGGCTATTGCCTCCCCCGGGATTTGGGTAGCTTGGGGTAGCAACCCACAAAAAAATTAAGCAAATGGTTGCTATTTATAAAGTTTTTTGAAAAAGACAGTTCCAGTAGAAATAATTTTTTATTTGTTGACAACTCTTAATTTTTTTGTTGGTAATTTTTGATTTATTTGGTTTTTTTAAGCTTGTATGTAGCTATTTTAGCTAGTAGCTAGCTAGTAGCGTACTTTCTTTGAGATTTGTGATCCGTAGTTAGAGAGGTAAAACTTTAAATATTAAATAAAAAAGTTCTTCGAATTAATGCTCGTTAAACCCATAGGGTAATTATCAATCAAAATATGTGTTAATAAATGATTCAACTTGTTTTTAAGCATGCCATCCACAACGGCTACAATGGAACGTTCATTCAGCACACAGTGAACGGCCAGACTAAAGAGCGGGCGTGCGACAAGAGAGCGAGCGATTTTTCGGAATACGAAGGCTGCATGTTAAATTCGCCCGCCCGCTTAGTTTTGAAAAACTCGCTCGCTGGCGCGGTCTTCAGTCTGGCCGTTCTTTCTGAAATGGTTTTTTCAAAGATATAGGGTGTTGAAATTCTAAGAAAAAAAAGATATTTTTTTAGTTTTTAAACCACTTCAAATATTTTGTTATTTAGGCTTTAAAGCAGCAAAATAATTTTTTTATAAGAAATATTAAAAAAAGATACTGGTGGCTTTCGTACCATTTAGAAAAAAAAGGTGCATTACTGCTTTTTTCATGAACAAACAATATTTTATAGAATCTATATTGAATTTTAAACAAGTTTATTCTCTTGACTTTTATTCGAACGATGCATTGATTTCAAATAAAAAAAAATAAAAACCACTTTGATATATGACAAAGTTGTAAATAAAATCTTCCCGAAAATAATTTAAAATTTTAGATTTTTTAATGTTGACCATTTTAGTCATAATTCTGGCGAATTTGTCATGCATTGAAATGGTTTTATTTTTTTCCTTTAGAACAATGCATCGTTCAAAAACTATTAGGAAATAAAAATTAGTTTAAATTAATTGGGGATTTAAAAAATATTATAATTTTAGAAAAAAGCAGTGAAGCACCATTTTTCTTAAAAAACAGTTTATGGTATTGGCGCCACAGGTATTTTTTTATAGTTCACATGGAAAAATGTATTTTGCTTCTTTAAAGCAATGTACCAAATACCAATTAAATAATCAGAGTGGCTTAAAAATTATGATTAAAAAAAAACGTTCTTTTTTCGTAGAATTTCAACATCCTTTTTCTCTCACAAATAGTAATTTTTGTACCAAGGGCATAAAATAACACTTTTACGCCCGCGACTGAAAGTTTTGTACGACTGAAATTAATATACAAGCATTCTCTGTAGCTAGAAGAAAATTTTCCAGCTTTTAATGTTATAAATTGTAATCAGTATACTTTTAACATATGTTTAATTAAATAAATTTTTGTTTTACAAAAAAAACGGGGCATTATTTAATTTAATGATTGTTTTATAAATGCGGGCGTTTTTGATACTTTTTGCCCTAGCGCGTAAAAGTGCAATTTTACGCCCTCAAATGGCGGCGTAAAATTGTATTTTACGCCCGGTCGTAGAAAAAAGTGTTTTTGGACATATGTATATATAGAAAACTGGGGCTAATTTTCGACGTAAAAATTCCACTAAAATTAGGTTCATTAATTTCAGAACATTTTGTATAACAAATAATTTTAAGGATTTGTTTATCTTTATAAGTCTTAAAAGCTGTTAAAATAAATGACTTTACCTTGAGAACCCAGTGTTAATATTTTTAAAAAAAATCGAACAATATGTTACTTACCAATTTTAACTTCCACTGGACCTGAAGGTCCGTTAATTTTTTAGCAGCTTGCAGCATATTTAGTGCAACATTTGCTATATTTTCTGCGTGCTTTTCTGTTCTTTCTGGGGCACCACACGCTGCCATGTAGACCTGGCCAACTGTCTCTACCTAAAATAATTTTTAAAATGACTGGTAAAATATTTTTTTACAAATTTGTAAGTGTGCCCACTGATGTGATTAAACGATAATAATACCATTTGTAATTTTTAAAAATTAAAAATAATAATAATAATAAGTTTGCTTCATCTAATATCAGTAAAAGGAATCGCTATATATACAGTATGTTCCAGGAGAGGTGTTAAACAAGAGAACAAATGAATCTACAATTTTTAAATTTCCAAACGGCCTTTTTTGAAAAGTAGTCGCATGGTCCAAAACTAAAAATACAAAATTTTACTTTGATTAGTAATATACAGGGCAAGTTATAACTAAAAATATAAAAAACCACCAAGAGTAAATCACATTTATTTCTAAAAATTTAGCAAAATTGTTTAAAAACATATTGTTCAGAACTAAATTTTATGTCAAAATTTAAAGGTAAATTATTAAAGTAAAAAAATGTTTGTGGTATTTTTTTACATTACACGAGCACGCAAATTTGAAAGACATTATCAACGTGTCTTTTTTCTTTTAAATCTATTTTCCTCTTGCCCATTATCAACCTAAAGAAAATAGAAAATATCAAACTTTAAATATGTATGCCCTTTTATAATAAAATATTTCTTTTGTCAACAAGAAGAAGAATAAAGTGACGCCAAGAATGATAACGAGTTCGACAACGTACCCTCATAAATATACATTTTTGTATTTTGTAAAAACTTTTATGAAATGCTAAAAGAATGGCATTTTGTATTTGTTTTTATAAAGTAGATAAAAAATAACAATTATAAAATAATATTACTTCGTGTAAAAACAACATAAGTCAAATACATTTTTTTAGTAGCCTTAGATCCGAATAGGATATGACCTGATTCAAACTTTTTATATTAAAGATAGTATTTAAACAATACTGCCAAGGAGTTGCCTTAAAAAATTAGGTCAAGGCTATGACCAATTAAAAAAATGTAAGTTTTAAAATTCTTGAGTGACCCTGTTAATGTCAATTTTTATTTTTTTATTGTACATGACAGTACTAATATATTAGTACATTTTGTTTCAAAGATTTTATAAAAAAGCTGTGGTAAATTTTTAAATTTTAAACTTTATAACAGTTTTTTGGTACATTCTGTATTATTTAAAAATATATATTTTTATAACTAGCATATCTACGTATTTTAAAATATAGGGGTTGCCATTATAAAGGTTTGTCAAAAATTTTGAGATTATTTTTTAAATTTAAATATGGTCTTGACCTAATTTTTTTGGTCAACTCAATGGCAGTATTGTTTAAACACTATCTTTATTATAAAACTGTTTTTATCCGGTAAACAAATGGATGAAGGTCGCTTCCTATTCGTATCTTGTACTATAATATATACGTAACAATTACGAAGTTTTTTATAAATTGCATTTGTTTTTTTAATTATTTTAATTATTATTTATTCTCATTTATGCGTATTGCCTAACTAAAATATTTTTTTAGTTAAAATTGTAAAGTTGTTTTTGAAATGAACGATTTAAGTATAATCAGTAAACTTTGATAAATAGGTAGAACCAGGTCCGTATGGAGAAATGGATCTTGGAGGGGGCAAGAAAGTAAGGAAAAAAGTCAAGCCGAAAAAAGTGATGATCAAAAATCCTCTTTTTTAAAAACATTTAAAAATTTAAAACAGAAAAAACATGAACTAAAAAAAACACCATTAAAAATATACATTAATATCACAGAAAAATTTCTAACCCATTTAGATACATTACTTTTCTAGGGTGGGGCAAAATGTCAAAAAAGGCCATTAATAACTTCACCCCTTTTGGGGGGTAATTGTCTAGTTGTAGGGGAATTGCTTCCATTGCCCCCTTCTACGTACGGCTCTGGGTAAAACTGATAATAATTTTAAAGGTTTTATTAATTTTTAATTTTGACATAATCAAATCCCTGTTTGCTTTATATTTACATAAACAATATATAGTTTTTTAAAATTTTCTTACTGATTTGGTTAATTTAACAGGTAGGATTACCGTACTTATCTTGATGCTAAGTAAGGATATTCAAGTATACGTCGAGATAAAGTAGATCTACTTATATTCAGTGCCGTGCCTACCGGGTGGTGCAAGTGGTGCAAGGCACCAGGGCGCAACGCTGCAGGGGCGGAAAATTGTGGAATGAAGGGGGAAAGTTAAAAAATGAAAGGCGGTATTTAGTTATTGAAGAGGATTCAGTTCTGGTTACTTGGAATGGACTGATTGAAGATTGGTTTGATTTTTGGAAAGTAATGACATCTTTTTGCCTTGCCAAATGCCTTAATACACATTTTCTGGCAGGGTCGGCAAATAATTTCTTGCACCACGGTGCGAGACACCCTAGAAACGGCCATGCTTATAATGATTAAGGGGCCTAGTTTCTAAGTGTACAATCCCTATACTTTTTAATACAACAGTAAAAAAAAGGTCTTATTAGTTGTTTTTTTAACAGCGCTGAATTTCATCATCATCACTTTTTGTCCATTACTGAATCGATAAAGAGTTCAAACTTAAAAAATAATTTATTACATTCAATGTGCAGGTTCTTTGTTCACTTTTTATTAAATATAAGTAACAAAATAATCTAATTTTGGAGATTGTAAACTTTAAAACTAGCCCCCTCAATTGGAAAATAAGTAGCTAAAATACTATCACTTATTTTACCTTGTATACTTTAAATTTGTCCATAAGTTCATCAAAAGCTGAAAAGGCGGCATTCATAGTTGTTACTACTGTCATAGTTTCCTCCACTGTTTCAGAATGTAAACCTACCAGTTCGCAAAATAAAATGCTTACAGAATCGAAAGACTGAAAATGAATAAAAATATAACAAAATTGTGAAACAAATATATTTAGTGCTATTAAGATACAGGGTTCTGGAAAATATACATTGTGGTCCAATCGACTGGGGAAGTCCAATGGTTCAACAATATACCAAGTGTTTCTCACAGGTGGTTCCCCCTAATTTTTTTTACTTGGTAAGATAGAAATTCAATTTGGTATATCGTTACTTGATATAATTGTGAATTAATTGATCATTAACTTGTTTTTTGGTTTTCCGGTTTAACTGGAAATTACTACTTTAAAATTTTATATGTCTCCACCGGTAAATTTTAGCTAACTACAATAGAATATGACATTCTGAATAGAATGACACCTTAGAAAAGGCGCGCACTGAAATGGTAAGCAAGTGATGTCGCGGCCAGGTGATAAGTGAATGCCAAAAATAATCTGTTAAAACTGAGTGAAGAAATACAGAATCGCGCATTCAATTAAAGTGTTGGTGTAATGGTGTTTGGCAAGTGTATGGCGTCATTTGGGT
>JACEGR010006540.1:0-59545 GCA_014170235.1 Listronotus bonariensis | reverse complement strand
CTTAAGATCCCTTGGATTTTAAATGGGCATAGAGTTTAAAGGGTTTAAAAAGGTGGTGCTCGTTCGTTAATAGAGGTTTTAAAGGACTACAATTTGTCAATTATTAACAGTGGGTACAGAAAATCTTTGCACAGAAAAATGTTAGTCATTTAAAAAGCTGCAATTTAAAATTATACCTTTTTTTGTTGTCTTCAGTATTTTTAGAGTTATTTAGAAAATAAGGATGAAAATATGAAATTGTAAAAAATTATTTCTTAGTTTAGCTCAAGTTTTCCTTAAATTAAAAATGTAAAATTCAAACTTCTTGGACATACTATTATTATATGTATAAAGATAATTGAAAAAAAGGTAAGGTTAATTTTACCTAGGATGATTTTTCGTAGAAAAAATTAATACTGATCATATTTTAATCATAACTCACTTAATTTTTATGCTGGGACCTTCTTGTTTTGAAAATTAAGGAAGTTCTGATTAGTTACTTCAAAAAAGTTAAAAAAATACTTTTGTTTAAAATATGCAGAATTTTCCCGTTATTTGACTTTAAATATAGGGTCTTTAAATAAAAGTGAAAGTATTTCAAATAGAGATTTCACGATTTTTAATCCATATATTTTTTAAATCTCTAAGTGCTACTATATTTAGTATAGTGTGCAGTTTTTTTATGCAGCGTCTGACTCCTCTCGATCGGTTGGAAGTTATAAAAAAAGGACCAAACTGGTAGCTTAGCTGTGGTAGCTGGTAATATTTATTTCATTAATAAGCAAACATAACAAATTCTCCAAAGCAATGTATGTAAAGCTGTCAAGAAAGTCTTAGGCCGTGTTTCCAATGGCCACTTTTTAAAGTTAATATAAGCCACAAAAAGTGGTTCGATAGTATCCGATCCGACCACAAAAAGTAGTTCGTCCAGCCGCTGCTGTCAGTGGACGGGATTGGCGACTGACGGCGACAGAAATTAAATTGTTGTCAAAACGCCCGTGTAAAATGGGAGTAAAATTTTAACATTGATGGAAACAGAACTACAAGCTGGCGACAGTAGACCATACACGAACCACTTTTTGTGGCCCATATCAACTTCAAAAGTGGCCCGTGAAAACACGATCTACAGTATTTTATGCTTTATTTGTTTTCTGGGAGATTAAATTTAAACAAAATATAATTTGGCTTTTCTCCAGAATAAAATTAAAAAGTTTATTTAACACTTTATGAAAATTAAAACTTTTATACATTATGTAGAACTATTCTGCTCTGACACAATATAATAAAAGTTATTATTACTTTAAAAGAAATATATAATGAAATATTTAATATTAAGTTCTTACAATACAAAGGTTTCAATCTATAATCAAAGGTTCATTAGCACTCGGTTGAAATTATTTTAATCTAATAAAATAAAATCTTAACAAGACGCCAGATTATATTACGGTCTACAGTATTTATGTTTTCTTTTCCTAATTAAAAGAATCAAATGATGCCTTAATAATTGTAAGTCTCTGAATATTTTTTTCTGTGTATTGATAAATAAGTACATAAATAACAAAAAGTATTTTAGTTGAGTTCGCATTTTTATTATCCTTAACAAGCTGAATGTTCAGAATTTTAACAACGAAAGCGGTTTTTGTAATTACTAGTTTTGCTTTCAGCGTTTTCAGTTTTTTTAATGATAAATTCAGTTTGGACTAATTTTTAACAACGTAGTAATGCCAAAATGCCGGAAATTCTATAGTATTGCTGATATGGATAGGCAAATGTTTGGAATGGTGCTTTTGAAATTGTGGTTTTTCAGTTTATGTGGTACTTTTAAATAAGACTATTTAACTTAATAAAATGTCTGTGCCAGTTTAAAAAGATCTATATCAGGCCCAATTTAAAAACTAAAATTATTAAGACATTTAAAGTAGTGCAGATAGTGCACCCTAGTTTACATATTAAAATTTATATTAGATCCGAAGAGGTCATGCAAAAAACCCCTAGATACCGACTTTTATTAAAATATCACACCGTTTCAAAAATTATTTTAAAAAATTAAAAATATTTTTTTTTACTTTAACACCCTGTATCTTCCTTATTATCGACTTTAGGATATGGGTATGTCTGGTTCCATTTAATTATTTTGGTCTTAGAAATCTATTATGTTTCCGTATACCATTAGTTACCGGACATCTGTATACAGGGTTTCCCCTGATTAATGGCATGGCAACAGTTATCGAAAATGTGTGTTTTTTTTAAATGTTAATGGGTGTCGCATAATTTTGGGCCACCCTGTATACATAAATTTACTATAAAAACCGCAGTTAAAATAAAAATTACATTGTTTGCGGTTTCCAAAAACAAACCATTTTAAATAAATTTGTTTCAACCCTTCCTAACTGTATACAGCGTGTCAATTTAAAAAACTGTCACCCTTAATATGTCCACGTCCACCCTTATAGAAAATTTGAAAAAAAAATGCAAGAAAACGTTAACATTATTTCTTAGGAGAACCCTTTATATACGCTTGGTTTTAATCAAGTTCTATTAACTTTCTAAAGGTGGTGACAGTAATCTTCAAAATATTAATGGGGAGAGGGGTTAAGTAATATCTTGTTTTAAAGGTCTAGCACAGAAAGTAAAGCATTTTACCTCGCAATTATTTGGTCCTGCATGAATTGAATTAAATTTTTACAGGCGATAGGGAATAGCTCAAAAATCAAAATCTATATTAAACCAAAAGCCCCCAAAACCCTGGGGGTGGTTTCCACCTCATCTTAAGGGCGAACATTTTTTATAACATTTTAACCACAGAAATCAATTTAAAAAGTGATTCTAAGCAAAAAATGTTTCAAATATTTTTTCGTAAAAGTAACATTTTTCAAATTATTCGCGATTGAAAGCAACATTTTTTGACGAAAAAATTGACGGTTATAAGAGGATTTTTGCAAATAACTCGAAAATTTTACATTTTATCAAAAAAGAAAACTGTAAAAGGCAAAATTGTAGCTTTAAATCATTTAACGACTAATACAAACCGAGATACGGTGTGTTTATTGTTAGCTTTTATTGTCAAATACCAAATTTCATATTTTCAAAGTCAATAACGAAAAATACTACACCCTTCTACAATTTAGTTTATACATATACATTTTACTAAAAACCTAAATTTGCTTTAATTAGATGCTTATAAATTATAAAACTTGGTATTTATTAAATGAAGAACCATTTGGGAACAATATGTATTACGATCTATAAAATAATGGACAATATAAAAACTTACAAACTAAGTAAAGTAATTTTTTATATTAATAATTATGTTTAACTGCGACTAAAAAAGTTTTAATTTCGTACAATTTTTGACATTAAAGCACGAAATGTCTTCTTTGCCCCATGTGTTACAATTTGAAATCTTTTAATTTTTAAGTTTTTAACAATGATCTAAAATAAAAAATATACCTTTTTTCATATTTATACCGGGTGTCAACGATTCCACTAGACAAGCCATAACTTCTAGAGTATTAGTAATATCAAAATGAGGCTTGGTATAGGTAAGTTCTATGGAAAAAGAAGAGTTTACGCATATTTATTACTTGTTGGTTACTTCCGGTTTAACCTGAAATAACACCAATTTTGAATTTTTAAATGAAATACCTTGTATACAACGTGTCCAAGATAATTAGGGCCAGTATGGGCATCTTGGAAATGGTAAGAGATACAAAGTCGGTTAAATGAGAACAAAGTTGAGGTTTTATGTGCCTAATAATATGCCGTTTAAAAAGTTTTAAAATTCGGAGTATTTCCGGAGATATACGAAAAAAACGAAAAATTAGAAATTTGTTTTATTTTTTTTCTGGTCTTATTTCAAACCGGATTTAAAAACAAATTTCACCTTTGCATTGCCACTTTTTCTGCTCTATCTAGTGGTGGTATTTTATTTGAACTGCGACGTTTCGTTTTCGTAGAACCATCACCAACTTTATTTTTTAAATACGGTCCTGATATTCTAATATCAAAATTTAAAAGCCTATTTTAATACAAATTCAATAATGTATCACACATTAAGGTTTAATATTAATACGGACCTGTATTTTTCAAAATTTTATTAAAAATAATTAACTTTACATTTTAAATTATTAAATTACTTTAATAAACCAAGCAGAATATAATTAAAATCCCCTAGCATCACTTACTTACATTTTTTAAATACGGTTCTGATATTTTATAATTAAAATTTTAAAGCCAGTTTTATTTCAAATTCACATTATGGTTTAACCGTAATACGGCCCTGTACTTTTAAGAATTTGATAAGAATGGTAAGCTTTACATTTTAAAATAATACATAAATTTAGTAAAAAAATATTAACTAAAAAATTCTCAAATAATAAATGGTAAATCTAAGATAGCAAGCATCTTTAATAATTTTTAACTGTAATTTATCTAAAATATCAAAAAATCCTTGAAAAGTAAATAATTAAGTTGGTAATAGATCATTTGTTTTTCTTAAAATTGATGGTATGATGGTAAGATCCTAAATCTGCGCAAATGCAAAACAACTTAGAGGGATTTTGCATCATTCCGCAATAATGATCAAAGCGCCATATCGTCAATGTTAAGACAAACAAATGATTTGTTACCAACCTAAATATTTGTTTTTAAGGCTTTTCTGATATTTTAGATAAATTACAGTTCAAAATTATTAAGTATGTTTTTCTTGTTGTTAGATTTACCCAAAAGAAGTTCCGCATAAAAATTATCATTTTGTAAGCAAATCATTTAATCACTTAAAATTTCTATATTTTATAATTTATAATTATAATTTACTAAACCAATGTATTAGTTTAAAATGTAGTACTTACCGAATTCTGACAACAGGGCTTTATTACGGTTAAACCATAATGTAAATTTTAAATAAAATTGGCTTTAAAATGTCAATATTTAAATATCAGGACCGTATTTAAAAAATGTGAGTTAGTAATGTTAGGGGGTTTTCGATTAGTTCTGCCTGCTTTATTAAAGTAATTTATTAACTTAAAATGTAGAGACAATTATTTTTATCAAATTTCCCAAAATATAGGTCTGTATTTGGATAAAACCCCAATGTGTGATACATAATTGAATTTGTATTAAAATAGGCTTTTAAATTTTGATATTAGAAAATCAGGACAGTATTTAAAAAATTATGGTCCTACAAAGACGAAACGTCGCAGTTCAAATAAAATACCACCATTAGATAGAGCAGAAAAACTGGTAATGCAAAAGTGCAATTTATTTTTAAATCCGATTTTAAATAAGACCAGGAAAAAAATTAAACAAATTTCGATTTTTTCGGTTTTTTCCGGATATCTCCGGAAATACTGGGAATTTTAAAACTTTCTTAACGGCATATTATTAGGCATATAAAACCTCAGCTTTATTCTCATTTAACCGACTTCGTATCTCTTACTATTTCCAAGATGCCCATACTGGACCTCCTTATCTTGGGCACGTTGTATTTCAACATTTTTGGATTTATAAGAAAATTTTAAATAATTATTTTGACATTTTAATATCTTTTTACGCCTACCTAATTTTTTGAGAAGCATTTGTAGTATTGCATCTAGGTGGCTACGATCCTTTATTTATGCCATCTAAATGCAATATTAAAAATGGCCCCAAAAAAATTTAATAGGCTAAAAACTTTTGAAATATTACATTCTTACTCAAAATTGTATTAGAAATCCAAAACGGTCAAAATATACCATTAAATCAATCCATTTAAAAATTCAAAATTGAAGCCATATCCGGCCATTCCGGAAGTGACTGGAAAGTGTAAAATATGCGTAAACTTTCTTATGTTTACACCATTTACCTATTGCAAGTCTTATTTTGATTGGTTTAATACAGTAGAAGATATGGCTTGTCTAATAAATTCATTGACACCCGGTATACTACTTTACTCTCCGCAAATTTACTTTTTGAACTATAAGCCATTTTTTATTGTCTAAAAACTATTTTAACAAAACCATTTATGGTAATTTTTTATTTAATTAAATTGGTGCAATATGTTTTTAGTTATGTGTTTTGGGATTTTTTAAATTAATTTCATAACTAGCGCTGCCTGAATGCAGTGGCTTACCTTTGGGCTTAGCATACTCTCCAGGTTAATTGATATTTTATCCACAAAGTGTTTTATTTGTTTTATAACTTAAAAAAGGGAAAGGGATTAAAGTCTTATATTTAAATTTTGTTTTTCAAATACTTCAATGCTTATACTTTTGTGGAATTACATTTCAAAACTACTTCAAACTCAACTTTTCGTGCATATTCATATAAATTGAGGGCCCTAGAGATAAATTCTAGTTAACTTTCTAAGTGGATATAAATCTTTTGTTAGTTGCGATATGAGAAAGTTTCAAATCTAGATTCTAAAAAGTTTTATGAAAAGTTTCTTAAGGTTTGCTTTTTCTCGACTAGCACAGAAAATATTTTAAAGTTCATCTTAAGGAAAGCAATTTATTTTCTTCAAGCATAAATATTTATTTTACAAAGTATAGATTATTACTCTGTAAAGCTCAAATTATAAATATCGTTGGTAGAAATAAAAATATTAAGAGAAAAAAGTGACGTCACTGTATTTTAATCCTATTTTTATTTTCCAATATCTGCACAGCTTAGTTTATATGGAGTGGAAAAAGTATTTTACCGGCGATTTTTAATTTTAACCGACTACAAAAAAAAACAAGGTAAGATCGCAAGGGAAAAAGACACTAGACCTATTATTTCTCTCTGCCATACGTTATTGGTGCGGCAAAGCTGCATCTAGGTAGAGAATATTCTCAACCATTTTACCGAACTGAAAGAGAGACTACAGAAAAAAGGTCAGAGACGTGTAATTTGATTGATTGACATTCGGGGGCCGTGGTTAGTTCTAGTTAGTTTTAGTTTAATTATATTTTATTTTCCAATATCTGCACTGCTTAGTTTATATGGAGTGGGAAAAGTATTTTAGCGGAGATTTTTAATTTTAACCGACTTCAAAAAGAAGGAGGTTGTCAGTTCGCCTTTTTTGTGTTTATGTTACGCGATTACTCCGTCAATTGTAGACCGATTTCAAAAATTATTTTTATTTGAACGAGTGCACTTCCGCGGTGGTTCCGTAAAAAAACAAGTTAAGATCGCAAGAGAAAAGACACTAGACCTATTATTTCTCTCTGCTGTACGTTATTCGTGCGGTAGTGCTGCATCTAGGTAGAGAATATTCTCAAACATTTCACCGAACTGAAAGAGAGACTACAGAAAAAAGGTCAGAGACGTGTAATTTGATTAATTGACATTCGGGGGCCGTGGTTAGTTCTAGTTAGTTTTAGTTTAATTATATTTTTATTTTTCAATATCTGCACTGCTTAGTTTATTTGAAGTGGAAAAAGTATTTTAGCGGCGGTTTTTAATTTTAACCGACTTCAAAAAGAAGGAGATTGTCAGTTCGCCTGTTTTTTTTTGTGTTTATGTTACGTGATTACTCCGTCAATGTAGACCGATTTCATCAATTCTTTTTATTTGAAGGATTGCACTTCCGCGGTGGTCCCATAAAAAACAAGTTAGGATCGCAATGGAAAAGGACACTAGACCTATTATTTCTCTCTGCCGTATGTTATTCGTGCGGCAAAGCTGCATCTAGGTAGAGAATAATCTCAAACATTTTACCGAACTGAAAAAGAGACTACAGAAAAAAGGTTAGAGATGTGTAATTTGATTGATTGATATTAGGGGACCGTGGTTAGTTCTAGTTAGTTTTGGTTTAATTATATTACGCACCTCGTCCTCGAGACCACTGTAGATGTTTTTACTATGTAGTATCACTTTTCGCCGCTAGGTGTCAACACAATTTTTTAAAGATTACTATTTTCTTAAGGCTATACCCATAGAGGTCTTCATTAGCTAAAGGATTGTCATCCTATTTTTAAGTTTGATTCGTTTTTTTACAGAAAATTATTTTCTATAGATGGAAAAGTAAATAACAATTCATAGTTTAATTGGGGTTGGGAGGGAGTGATCTCTTCGGACGGGGTGCTACATATAATTACGATTAAACTTCAAGTGAGTTCGTTAAATCGTATAAAAAAAGATTTAACCAACCAGAACTAATCATTACCAATTTCAAAAAAAAAAGGAAGTCGGGTAATAACATATGCGCTAAACTACTAAATGTTAATAACTAAATATGCAATAACTTTTTATACTTTAATTTCATATGTTATTACCCAAATTTATTTTTTTTTTTATTTTTAGTGAGTTTTATTTATTTTTGTAAAGTCTGTTTAATTTTTTTTTATTGTTTAATCCTAAAAATGTTTTGGGTTAAAGAAGGTATTCGAAAGGGTATTCTTTAGATTTTAAATTTTAAAATATGCGTTTCTGTGTTGACAGAAAGATATTTCTGTCAACTATAAGAACGAAACAAACAGAGAATTTGCGTATGAGTACTTTTTTTTATTGTTTTAATTTACAATATTTTTATATTTAATATTTAATGGGGCAACTTTTAATCTGTGCTGTATTTTTATTTGCATAAAAAAATGGTTTGAAATATTTATTTATGTGCCGCTTGAAACGCCACTTAATCAGTTAAATTTAATATTGGAATTAATACATTATAATAAGTTGCAGCTAATTAAGCCTTATAATGAAATGAATAATATTGCCAAACATTTTTTCCTATTTTAATGATAGGATTTTACCATAGCAGTGTGTGGTGGCAGTTTAAAAACACTCTGTATACCATACCTTAAAAGATAAAAAAAAAAATTGAAACTTACTAGGCTATACGAAATGTAAACATATTTTAATGGAAAATTGTTTTAAACATTTATTATTCTATATAAAACAACCAACGTTTTGTTTTTATTTTTTTTCCTTATTCGCCAATTTTCTAAATAAAACCTATAAAACCTACAAAACTCTGTAACTGTCCAATTTATTCATCAAGGGACAGAAGATTTATTTTTTCTTTGATTGGACGTGACGCAAATCAGTCTAAGGCTGGGGAGGCGCATCACAAAAGAGCCGACAGGACCGCACGTCTCATCATGAGCTTTCTGGGCCAAACGGGACTAAAGGACTTTACGGTCTCGGCGTTGACAGGATGAAACGGTCACGTATGCGACGTTGTCATGGTTAATTAAATTAGGTTTCCTCATATCTTTGTACTGAAGTTTTCAAATATGTTTTAAGCTTTTATAAAGATAATACAATTTAATTATGAAATAATTTAACTTTGTTTTTTTTTTCAGTGACCATGCTGAAGGGTTCTGGTCGTACCGGAGTCATCCATTTAGATTTTTTGTTACATCCAGAACTGGTTAATTTTAGGTGTTTTGAATTATTTTTGATATAAGAAGCGCAACAAGAGCATCGCTCCAAGAAATGGTTAAGAATATTTAACTACCTATTGAGACAAGACAGCAAACACTTGGGATTACCGGTAGGTGCCGTCCATAAATTTCGTAAAGTATTTAGGGAGGAAGGGGGGTCGACTTAAATCGCATCCAATCTCATCGTGGGGGTGGGGGTCTGTGCAAATATGACGTATTTTTCTTTTTTCTGCCAACAGGAAAAAGTTAAGGTTTAAGCAGATCCCTCCAGGAAAAATGTATCCAATGATGAGGTGTCACATTTTGGATCTGGGGCCTTTTTTCCTTGAAAACTATTTCGGCGACAAAATCAATTCCGATTTAAGAAATGGTGCCTTTTACAGGGGGTCAAAGCAAATATTACCAGGAGAAAGGGGGGTCCAAAAATTTAAAAAGACGCCTTACTTAATTTATGGACGTTCCCTTAAAGCATATAATGAAGAAACAAAGGGAAACAAATAGAAGCTTAGATTTGATAAAAGAAATAGTAAATAAGAAACGGTTAGGGTTTTATGATAAAAAAAACAAAAAAATAAATATTTATTAACTTGTTAAGAATTCAATAAAAAAAATAAAAAACAGAGTTTAAAATCAAAATTAACCAAGCAGAAATAAGATAAATCAAGGAAATCAATAAAACAATAAAGAGTTTAAAAATAACAGATTGTAAAGATTTAATAACAACTAAAAAGGAGTTTTTCGGATAAAAACTTTAGTTTTTAGCTTATCGAGTCCATGAGTTAATGCAACGGAAAGTAAAGAAACAGCGCAATATATTGGGTGTGTTGTTTTCAAAAGTGGTATAACTACAACTTTTATGAAATTGACAGAATTTGTTGGAAAGGTCAAGGGATTTTGTTTTTTTTTAAATTAAAATTTGCTGCCAAGAACAATATATAGAGTGTATCAAAAAAGAAACACGTCCTAGTACTTGCTTTTTCAGTGAAAGACATGAGGGTAATAATATCTTTTCAAGAAGGAAAAGCAATGTGACTCTTAATATACACTGTAATGTTTCTCTAAATAAGACATGGTAAAGCATACATTAGAAAGTTTATAAAGCTCAGATTCAAGCATGTAGACAAAAATATAAGGAAAATATTCAAAAGTATAAAGCAAATATCGTAGGACCAATTAATCCGTTATACAGCCTGTTTTCAGATAAAATAAATCCGAAATTAGCCTTAGGCACATTTTCCTTTATTTTCTTGTGCAATCAGCGGTTGCTGAGATATTGATGGTTAAAGACAAAAATACCTTTCAAAGTTCATTATCTCAGCGAGATGTGGTCGTCGTATCGAGCTTGAAAAACAAATTAAAGCTAAATGAAGTTGATTTTTTTTAAATTTTTAGACCAAAAAAGAACACAAAAATTTTAAAATAATTAATATACGAGGTTATTATTATAAATTATATCGCTATAATTTTAATAACTTTATAAATGAATAAATGTTTAAAGTAATAAAAAGTGTAGTAAAAAGTAAGTTGAAATGGGGATTAAAAAAAATAGATTCAGTTTTGCTAAGAATTTTGACGAATTTAGGTGAATGGTACTGTAATTTTTGTTAGTTTTGTTAACTTAAAATATGGAGGACTTTAAGTCCCTTTACATATGAGACGTAGAATGGACGCTACGCCCTATGTCTGTCAATGGGTTTGCATGTAAAAGGTTCTATTGTTAGACATACGGCATAGGGGCGTTTTACGTCTTAAAAGTAACGGGACCTTAAGATTTTTTATATTTGGTGCAAGAAAAATTTATTGGGAATGATTTCCAAAAAAATTTGTTTATCAAAAAATAAATCGGAAAGCACGTATTGGTGCTTTTTCTTTATATTTACTTTTTCCAGCTTGATTTCATCCACAAAATTTTAGGTAAAAGTATATTTTAAGTTAGCGGGCACAAAGTTTTTATTAATTTTTTTACGTAAAATTTAGCAACATCGCATAGCTGCACAAATAAGACGCCTACGGGACCTTAGTTGCGGTGTGCGTGCTGCCAGCCTCCCGTTGCGTGTCCGGCATTTTTGCCAGCTTCGAGAAAAATATGTGCACGAATCCAACATTTTATTACGTGATGTACATAAAACTAAAATGTCTAGAGAGACATTAACGGCTCTTAAGGGGTTTTAAAAAAGATCTAAAAATTGCACGTTTTTATGTATGAATTTCAAATTTTAATATTTTTTTAAACAAGTATTAAAATGTATACCCCCAAGTATTAGGAAAAAAGACATGATTTATTTATTATATAGCTGTATTAATTTATGTGTATTAAGTGTTATTGTAAATAAGACAAATACTTACCAACGCCAAGCCTGAATGATAGTACCTTATTATTTATCCATTAAAAATATTGACTTTTAAACTTTATAATACTTATAGGCCAGTAATGAAATGAACTTCATGATAATAACACTTTTAAAACCCTTTAAGGGAGTTCTTTCGACGTGTCTACCACGAATAATCATACTGTCATATATGGAACCAGCGCTTTAACCCAACCTGTCAATGTCAAATGTTTTAGGTGTCGGACTGGGCAAACGCTTCATTTTTATGTCTGAAAAGTTTACCCCAATGTTTTACATGCAATTTTCAAACATTGTGTCGAAAATTGTAAGGGTTACAGTTACGAACCTCTCCCAAACCGATACCCAAACCATGTCCATGGGTCTTATGGTTTCGTGACTGTAACACTTACGATTTTTCGCACAATGTTTAAAAATAGCATGTTAAACATTGTGGTAAACTTGTTCGACAAAAAGTGACGCGTTTGCCCAGTCTGACACCCGAAACATTTGATATTGACAGGCTGGGTTAAAGCGCCGCTACTATAAATGGCGGTATGAATATTCGTGGTAGACTCGTCAAAAGGAACCCCTTAAAAAGGTTTTAAAAGTGTTATTATCATGAAGTCAATTTCACTACTGACCGCGGGACTACTAGGAATTGAAATATTGTAATTTCTATTAAAAGTCCGTCAAAAATATTGCACTCATGGAAAAAAAAGAATAACCTTTTGTAGATCTGAAAATATTTTTGTTGTAATGTTATGTTTTTATCAAAACTTCAAAAAATTGTTTCTTGTTAATATATGATTTTTATTTTTTGTTTAGGGTAAAATTTAGCTCGGCTTATTTTACATCTTAAACGTTTTATATAAAACAATGAAGTTAAGAATGCCGATAGTTCGCTTTTGATTTTACTTTTAACATCCATACATATGTATCCTGTGAAGGACTTAACTTTATGCGAAAGTGAGGCAAAATGATCCCCCTAAGAAAAAAATTAACATAGAATGTACGTAACGCATTTTTTATAATCTGCCTGTGTTATACCCAATATAAATAATTTGATTATCTAAAACTAAGAATGTTTTTGTAATATGCTTTATAATTTTAATAAAAATACCTGTGGAAAATCAATGCAAAATGATCATTTTAACTTTCTGGTGCGGGTATAATGATCTCTCTAGAAAGTTAGACGAAAATTCAAAAAAGAAGTATTTAAAAATTACTTTAGCCTAATTTTATTCTTATATTGCTTAAAAAAGTCAGAGCATAGGTCACACACAAACGTCTCTTCTTCGTTTAATCTGATCATGGGCCCACTTTAAACAGCTATTGAATTGGATCTAGACTTTTTCGCCTCCCGATAAATAATATTTTCTACTGAGGAATCTTGGTTCTTGGGTTTGGACCGCGTCAAAATAAAGTCGTTTACCGACGTTTCGCCCTCACTGAATTTCAGTGTTCCATTCTCGCATAGTAAGATCCCTAAAGATGTCTCGTGTAATCTATGGCAAAACGTCGGAAAACAATGTTAATTTAACGCGGTCCAAACCCAAGAACCAAGATTCCTTAGTTGACCAAGGCGGTAAAAGCTTTTATTTTATAATATTTCCAACTGCAAAATAGGCACTTCGTATTTATATTTTCTTGTTCATTAAAAGAAATTTTAAAAATTATATGGTTTCTTTTTTGTCGGTCTCATTTTAAGGGGATCATTTTACCCCACCGTGCATATTTAACTTACTCAACAAAATAATTCTATATTAATATACTGTATATGCAATAGGTTAAGGTTTACCGGCCTGTAAAGCAACAAAAAGGATCTACAATGAGTCATCCAGTCCGAAATTTTTACGTGCCGGTATTTACGTTCGACTGACTCTTTTCCTCACACTGATTACGTGTTATGTTATTTAGCTGATCCGATATAGCTATTTAAGCTTGACAGAAAGTAATAAAGTAAATTTTTAATAAACACTACTTAGCCTAAAAAGTTTATAGCATACCTTATATCAAATACGAAAAAAAAAAAGGTTTTCTTAAACGCGTTAAAAAAATCGACCTATGATATTTAAAGACATTGAAAAATTACAAAAATGGTATTCTGACTAATATAAAAATTCCGTAATGGTAGGTTTACATTTGACATTTATTTCATGATATTTATGTCAGACAGAAATTGTGGCTAATGTAAACAATAAAATAATTCTAACGGCAATTTTTAACCACCATCACTTGACAATAATGGCTGAATTCATTACGTTTAAAAGCCAAAAACCGAAAATAGAATAGAATAGAATAAATTTTTGACCGTTTACATTAGTCAAAATTTCTCTCTGACCTAAATTATCATGCAGATGTAAACCTACTATAATAAATATTTTGCAACCACACTTTTAAATAACATAAAAAAGCACTCAAATTTAAACTTTTTGTTACACAAACAATTAACTCAACTTGATAATGTTTTTAAAATAGGTAACTAAAAAACTAAAAATTTTTAGTTATTTTAATTTTTTTGTTTTTTGGGGGTTTTTCTTTATTTTGTTTTAGCAAGAACGATCTTAGTTGGCTTGTACCCAAATAAATAACATCTTTTACAAAAATCATAAGCGATGAAAAAAAAATTAAACTTTTCTGATTACTTTTTAATGATTTTTAATTATGTGGTTTTAGAAATAAAATTTTACCTTTTTTTTCTTATTTTTCAAAATAATATTGTTGCAATTTGTGTATCATGGAGCGATTTTTATATAGCTTTTAGTACTTCAGATGAAGAAACAATTCAGAAAATATATTCTTTTTTTTAAATATTAAAAATAAAAATACAGGTACAGTTAAGTCCATCCGTGGACAAACTGTATGTTGTAATTAAATTTTTTTAAAAAACTTGAATAGTTTTACGCAAGAATTTATTTTGTAAAAAAATGATCCAAGGTCTTCGAGAGCACGAAAAGCACCATTTGGCAAAGCATCAATTTAACTGACCAGCAGGGTCAGATTTAAGAGGAAGCAGGCGGGGCTACTGCTCCGGGGCCCCCACAGATTAAGAGCCTCCGAAATCCACAACGAATTTATGGGTCTTCGCCTTGTAAAGAAAAGGTTAATATTGGGTACAAGATTGCATAGCTTATTTATTGATAAGGCCCTTTTTTTGTACAAAATTCCAAATTTCATTCACTTGTATTTTGAGGAGGCCCCCAGAAGCTTATTGCCCCAGGGCCTCCACACCTCTTAATTCGGCCCTGTTGACCAGAATAAACAGGGCGATTGAAATCTTCTTTCTTCTCGCTTCTTGTAAAAAATATGTCTGGAAATCATAAAAACAATTTACCTATACTTTGTTCACTATAAATTAAGAAAAACACCTGAATAAAAAATGTATTGCATTGGTTTAAAAAGTCAGTTACCTAGCTACCAGAAAAAATATTTTATTGGTTTAAAACTACAGTAACCGTAGTTACTGATTAAGTATTCATTATCAATTTATAGTGGTTAAAGTATAGAAAGAATTATACAAGAAATAATTTAAATAAAATAAAACCAGACATTTTACGATTTTAATTTACGAAATAAAAATCTAAGAGATCAATCCTACGAGTCAACCATCCAGTATAGTCTTAGATCTGAATTGGAAGCGGCCTGCACCCCTCTGTGTACCGGATTAACACTATTTTATATAAAATATCGTATTTAAGCTAAGGTATTGCTACAAGTTTGCCTAAAGAACAGTGGTCAAGGCTATATTAAAATTTAAAAAAATAACCTCAAAATTTTTGTCACACCCTGTATATTAGCAACCAATTTAAAATATCAATTTTTTATTCTTTTTACTCTATATGACAGTACTAATATATCACTTTTTTCCAATTTGCTATGCTATGAGAAACTGTAAAATTTTAAAAACATATTACAGTTTTTTTGTACATTTTGTATTATTGAAACATACATAATTTTATTAACTAGCCTTTGAGTATATTAGTGGTATTCTTTCGAGACATAATCAGTGAAGAAACAAATATAAGTAAAACTGATAGTATTTTTTGAAACTTATGTGGCTAACTTTATTGTGAATGTTTAATAATGTTTTAAATGGTATCTGTCATGTTAACAAATGATCATGATCACTTGCAAATAATAGAACTGAATAAAAATTTTTGGGTTATTTTTTAAAATTTAATTATAGCCTTGACCAACTTTTTAAGCAACCCTGTGGCAATACCTTTGTTTAAATATTATATTTAATATAAATAAAATAATAAATAATATTTCCGGTAAACTGATAAGTGCATCCTATTTGGATCTTATATTAGTATGACTATAGAAAGACAATGTTTTTATACTACTTTAGAGTTTATATTATACTAGCTTTTGGCCACGGCTTCGCCACGAGTTAAATTCGGAGTAAAACAATTTCCCTTCCTTATACCGTGAAGATTTTGGATATTATTATATACATATAAACCTACCTCTTGAATCACTATATCTATTAAAAATAAAACCCATCAAAATCCGTTAAGTAATATCTTGAATGTAAACTATTTTTTTAAACACTCTGTATATGTTTTTTGGATATTAATATACATATAAACCTTTCTCCTAAATTATTCTATCTATTAAAAAAACGCATCAAAATCCGTTGACTAAAATCGAATTTTAAATGTAAACTATTTTTTAAACAGTCTGTATATGTTTTTTATATTATTATACATATAAACCATCATCTTAAATCAATCTATCTATTAAAAAATATATATTGAAATCCGTTAAGAATAGTAACGTCAATATCCAATTTTAAATGTAAACTATGTTTTTAAATACTTGGTATATGTTTTTTTACATTATTATACATATAAACCTTCCTCTTAAATAACTCTATCTATAAAAAAACGCATAAAAATCCGGTGAGAATAGGAACGTCAATATCGAATTTTAAATGTAAACTATTTTTTAAACACTCTGTATATATTTTTGTTTTATATTATTATACATATAAACTATTTAAAAAAAACCGCATTAAGTTGAGAATAGTAACGTCGATGTCCAATTTTAGTTATAGTTTATCCAAGATAGCCGACCCGAGCTAATAGTAATAATAATAAGAAATAATATCTGAACTTTTTGTTTAATTATAGTAAGATATAGCCTATAACACTCTTAAATAGCGTAGCTTTCTGATTGTGAAAGAATTTGTATGATAGTTTCAGTACTTCCGAAGATTAGCGGCTACAAACAAACCCACAAACATACAAAGTTAAAACTTTACCTCTTTATATATTAGTATAGATTATCAAATATATTCTATAAAAAAATAAAGCACATTCTTGACAAAATTGCTTTTTTAGTAATAATTTGCCAGAAGTATTAGCAAAAACGTCTACCATCTGAATTTTTCAAAGAAAAAAATATTTTTACGTCTACGAAAAAACGCCAATTTTTTGCTAAAAAAATATTGCCAAATTTTAATTTGATACTTCTGCTGTTTTTTTACAGTCTAGAAAAAATATCATAAAGTCCGATAAAAGTCTACCGAAATAAATAATGCATTCTTTCCAACAGCAAAAAATATTTTGGACTAGATGACATTTCATTGATTATTAGCTTTAAAAACTATGCTTTGGGACTTGCAACAAGGCCCGACGAGAAGACGTTAAAGACGGTACGAATTACCGGGGCCCAGGCTTGAAGGAGGGCTCGTGAGCCTGGCTACTTATTATTTTTTATAAATATTTTATTTTGGAGAAAAAGGTATGGGATCTGAGTAACTCTTCAGTTAATATGATATTTAAATTTGGACGACGCCCTTTACAAATAGGAATAAAGTGTTGGACCCAAAGATGTTTAAGGATTTATTTTTGCCTCCTAAATACGAATCCGTGGTCAGAATTGAGCCATGAAGTCACAATTTTTCCTAGCCTTAAAAAATTGACCAAAAAATAATCATAATTTTTAAGGTTTTCCTCAGCAATTTTTTAAAGATTAAAGGATAATGGAGCTAAGCTGACCACGAATTCGTATTCAGAAGGCAAAAATAGAACCATTATATCACATCTCTGGGTTGTTCTTTTAATAATGAGTTCTTTCTTCAATGTTATCTCTTTGTATTTTTGAATATTTTTCAGTGATATTTTTATAGGAAGTAGCCAGACATGCGATATATTTACGTTTTCTGTTGTATTTTACGTACTAAACACGAATCCGTGATAGTTTTGCGCCAGTCTTCAGTAAATTGCAGAAAACCGCCAAAATCGTGGATTTTTTCTGGGATTTTTTATGGTTCCTGAGACTAACAAAAGTTTTTGTTATGCATTTAAAATGTTTTAATATTAAAGACTGCACTGAAATTAAATATCCAGGGGCGATGCCACATAAAATCAACATTTTAAATAATTTTACCTTAAACCCAAAAATGTTTTTTCTTGCGGCACAACTTTTTATTTATTTTAACATTAAGGGGGCCCGAAATTATGATCTATACCAAGGCCTGCCATGGCTCTCGGCGGTCCTGCTATACTAACTCGATATATTTGAGTTATAGAATTCTCGCTGAGCTTTTGTAGACCTAACCAGGATAAAAGAAGCAATAACTGACATAATAATTAAAATAAATATTAAGTGCATTTCTGTTAGAACAAGCCACCCCCGTACAATTTCGTTTTTTTGTACACTTGCAAGAAATCCCAGAGCACGTCGATTCTTGTTTGTAGGAAGACACTATTTCGTGCCAAAATTTTCTTGTGGAGAGATATTTCCTTCACACTATTCCTTCCAAAAGTTCAAATGGAAAAGGGGGTCATGTGATACCTCATGTTAAAGGTTTTCAAATTCTCTGCACAAGTAAACTTTGGTACAAAAAGTTTCTGCCCAAAAATAAAAATAATCCTGTTTTGTTGGTGGCACGTTATAATTGGAGTGCACTGTATAGACGAACACATTTTAAAAAATAGTATACTGATATAAATAAAGATTTTATTAATTTTACAATTTTTGCTCGTATTTTAAATAAAAATAATAAGAGACTCTACGCTTATGTACTAAAACTCTATCACTGACGGTGAGAAGAAAAAGTCTGAAAGATGAATTTACTGACGCGTGACTAAAACCATCATGCCTTTTTTCGAAATCAATTTAGAAAGGTGAAATATTTGGACAGGTTATGTGCTTTTTTATGTGCTGGCCAAATAGGGTTACAAACAAAAACTTACGAAAACAAGCAAATTTTATTTACCGATTGTAAGGCTAAGAGTGTTCTTGGGTAATTTCTTTAATATCTAAACACGCACGTCATGAAAAAGTTATAATTCCAATTACCACTCATGATTTTGAGCCATTAAATATAAGCTGTATTCGTAGAACAATATTTTCAACCGGTTTCCAATTATCTAATACGTATGCTTAGTTTGAAACAATATCCCGATTACGAAAAAGAAATCTCCCTCTATAATTCTACTTTCCTGGACTTCCATTGTCTTTATTTTTAACTAATACACGACGTTTCCAAACCAACCAATCAGTTATCAATTGAAATCGGTTGGAGACAGTTATCATCCAAAACATCGTGTATCAGTTAAAAATAAAGATAATGGATGTCCAAGAAAGCAGCATTATTGAAAACATAATATTGTCTACAACTTCAAAGAAAATAAATCTTTTTTTTTTGTTCGTTAAGTTCATGTCATTCACCTGGGGCCTTTCCACTGACTTGTTTCGCCTGCCTCACAGGACTAATCAGTGTGGCCAGATTGGGCGATTTATCGCAATTTGGGCTACTTTTTAGATAATTTTGCGACTGATTTTTTTAAAGAATCGCAATGCGATTTTGTGCTACAAATTAAAAAAAGCTATTTTTTGCGATATTTTCATTTTATATTATATTGAAAATATAGGAGTGAAATTCGATATCGAGTCAGTTATCGGACGTTTTAATGATTATTGTAACCACGGCATCATTTCCCGTACCCACACCCATCATCATAATTCTGAAATGTATACAAATCTGCATCTGCAAGATGGTGTTTCTTGATATGTTAAGTGAGTTATTTTAATAAAAATTGAATTAATTGAATGTTGAAGATTTCTAAACACTCTTTTTGTTCCAAATAAAAACTTAAAATGTGCTTTTGAGAGTTTTTTAACAATAATTATTTATTTTTAAAGCAATTAAAAAACTTCACTTGTAAAACACTTAAAAATACTGCTATATAAATATTACAAATATCCTCTTTCCCTCTTGAAATTTTCATGTTAGCACTGGCAATATTGCGATTTTGGGCGATATCTGTGGTGTTGGCAACGTTGCGATTTTGGGCGACATGTGACAGCCACTTTTGCGGCAAGCACCCACGAAAATCTGGACACACTGGGACTAATCGAAGTGGCTGTACCGGGTCCATGGTGAATAACACGACAAGCAAAAATCTCTTATGATAAGACCTGTGATGCAGACGAAACCAGTCAGTGGAGAGAGTCCGGATGAATGACATGAAGGGCAAGGTTTTTTCTTTTAACGGTGGGAAAGAAAATGTATATTTCGTATACCGGGTACAAACGAATTTATTGGACTAATCAAAATGAGACTTGGTATAAGTAAATGGTGTGGTCAGAGGATATTATATACATATTTTTCACCTTCCAGTCACTTTCGGTTTGACCGAAAATAGCTCCAATTTTGAATTTTTAAATGAAGGACCTTGTATATATTGACATTTTTGTACTCCTGAGACAATTTTTAGTCAGAATGTGACATTTTAAAAAGTGTTTTAGGCCGTACTTGATTTTTTAGAGCCATTTTTAATATTGCATCCAGGTGACCATGATTGGGCGCAAATTAATCTAGTGAGCTCTAGGTGATTGTTACAAAAATATAATCGCAAATTTTTAGTGACTAATATGAAAGATAGAAATAAAAAAATTTGGCAAATTAACATTTCCGTGCCTAACTTTTTTTTCAAATGGCAATACATTTTAGACAAGCACTTTTCGAATAAAGGATTTTTTGACAAATCTAACAATACCAATTTATTTGCGATCGGACTAAAAATAAATTCATAAATAAAAGATCAAAGCCACCTAGATACAATACTACAAATGACCCTTAAAAATCAAGTAAGCATAAAAACTTTCTAAAATGTCAAATTACTAATACAGAATTGTCTTAGGAATCCAAAAATGTTAAAATATACAACTTGCTCCGTTTCTAAATTGTCATTTCCGGTTAAATTGTAAAAGTAACCAAAAAGTGAGAAATATCTCCTCTTTCCATACCTTTTACTTAGACCAAGTTTCATTTTGATATGTCCAATACTTTAGAAATTATGGTTTATCTAATAGATTCGTTGACACCCGGTATTACTACGACAAGCCCTGCGAAGGGCATGATGTAAAATACTAACTAGAACACCACCACTCCTACTTTTAAAAAGATTTCATAAACATTTTGCAAATATACAGGGTGACCCTAAACAGTCTGTCCAAAATGCCACCACAAATTCTTTTGACCAAAACATAATGATCTAACGCAATTTTCCTTAGAAGAAATGATTGTTTGCAAGATACAGGGTGTAAAAGCTTTTATTTTATTTTAGTTATTTTTAAATATTTTATTTATCATAGGATTTTTTTAACTAAATTTAGTATTGAAAAGTTTTTAGAATGGGGAATCGAAATAATATAATGTTTTTGTCGTAAAATTTATAAGGAGAATCCTGCAGTCCTTTGCTTAGGTTTAATGTATCATAACTTTTTTGTCTCTGTAGATATATGTTAATTTTGGTAAAGATTTTTTATTTTCCCATATTTTTTGCCCAAAAAGGTATGCCTGATAAATATCGCTACAAGCAATGGTTTTGGAAATATTTTAGTTTAAATGTATTATTCCATACAAAAGTATCCCATTACATTCCTTTACGCTTTATCAAGGCCACCTGGTAGAGTTCAAAAGGTTTGTACCACTCCAAGTTCGATACAAAGTGTTCGATATTTTAAAAAATAGAGGTCTTTTCTTCAGAAAAATCATATTTTTGGACGTACGTCGTACACCACTGTAAAAAATTATTATCTGATAATTGCATTTTGGATTTTAGGCCATGCAGAATTTTTTATAAAGAATAACATTTTTTTGTAAAATTTATAAGAAAAAAGTTTTTTGTATGGAACCTAACTAGACACGCTGTACCTATGTGTAGGCATTAGACAATATTTCTGGTATTTGTTTCTAAAAAGTGATTTTTAGTTTTGGGGTATTTTTAGTATTTTATAACCAACGTGTCTGTATCTCATTAGTTAAGTTAATGCTTTAAAATGACTGTAAAAAAGATTTTAATTTATTTTATTTTCTTATGATTTTATTCTGTTTTTTTATTTTAAAATTTAGTCTTCAAATATAGAGTTCTAAAGTTTCGGTTTTTGTTTTTTTTAAGCATCTACCTACCTACCTATCATTAAAAAAATAAATAAAAAACATGATCCAAAATGCCTGCAGGGGCGCCAAAATCCTTTTTGCACACAGGCGCCAGTAGCCCTTACGGGGGCCCTGTTTAGGGCTATGAAGTACTCTATAGGA
This sequence comes from Listronotus bonariensis, assembly GCA_014170235.1. Lineage (NCBI taxonomy): Eukaryota > Metazoa > Arthropoda > Insecta > Coleoptera > Curculionidae > Listronotus > Listronotus bonariensis. The sequence continues at coordinate 37,331 of JACEGR010006540.1, read as the reverse complement.
GCTTTAAAATTTTGTGCCACAAGAACCTCCCTTTCATATAACTTTTTTTTAAATGGCGCACAGCAGCCATATTAAAATTTTCATCTGTAAATTTTACTCTAAAATAAAATATTTATGCGGCAGTTTCATATCCCAAATTTTTAATTTTGTAAACTATTTCATTGAAAAAATAAAAGTGAGAAGGGGACAACATATGACATAATCTGTAAGGACCGTATTATTGATAATAAAAGTCACGTCTACCACAATAACGCATAGCACAATGCAGCTGTTCGGACCAACAATACGAAACAACGGCTCATCCGCTTTTGGTCATTCGGTCACTTCCACCGAACTACAATAATACCTATTTGTATTTGTGGTTGTTACATGGGCTGATGACGAAACTAATTTAATTTTAGTATGTCCGAGAAATGGGATGACAGTAATTTAATCGATCTGCCATTACAGAGGGAATTATGCATTGAATAAAATAATTTTAAAATTATTTTAATTGGTTACCATATTTTTATTTGTTATTTTTTTAATAAAACAAAAGTACGAAGGTAAAAAAATTATTTTTATATTTTAGAGTTAACTTTGATAATTAAATACGCTATACTAGTACAAAGAAAACCAAAAAAACAAAATTTTGTTCAAGATCCATCTTAAATAACTGGTTTTGTGATCAATTTTAATTATCTTTTGGTCCAGTTATATCCTTCCATCAAGATAATTATTTAATCATCAAGTTTTACAGGATTAATGGGTTATACAGGAAAGAGCCAACTGTTGTCCTTTGACCCAAATTTTCGAAAACCCTGTGGAATAATTTATTGTCATAATTTTTTACTACTCTAATGGATTTGGAAGTCCCAATTTTTCCTTATATTTCTTTTTTTATTTATACCAGAACCTGTATTCTAAAAGAAAATAAACATTTCAAAAGAAAACAATGCAATTTGATATTGATAATCGTAGTATATTGCGAACATACATATTTAAGATTTGGAATTTCACATTTCCAAAACTAATTAAAATAATTATATCAAAGCAAGCAGTATTTTTTAAGGTCTTTAAGATATCATTTTACTGTTAATAAAATATAGAGGGTGATTTTTTAAAATTATACCTTTTATCGTAAATAACACAAATCTGATTACTAATTTGAAAACTAAGAAACCAACCTAACAAATTATTATTTTTATTTATTTTTAATCCTAAAACTAAAATTTTTAAAGAAGGTGTAAAACTATAACCTAACAGGCGGTTCACAAATTTCATTGTATTCTTTAAAATTTTGTATTTTATTTTAGAATAGAGATACCAATCTAAATAAAAATAAATAATAAAAAGATAGGGCTTTTGAACCCAATACACTAATAAAAAATTATGATCTTAAATTATTCCACAGGTGTGTTTGGCCCTTTCCTGTATAACAACTAATCCTGTAAAACTTTTTGCAATCCCGATATAAAATAATAATTTTAAAGGAAAGAGCTACAACTTTACCAAAAGATAATTTAAATTGGTAAAAAAAACATAAAGTTATTTAAGATTGAATTTGATCAAAATTTTGTTTGTCCGGTTTTTTTGTCCATGAGTGTATTTTTATTTTATGAAATACAATAAAACATGGTTTAACGCAACACCTCACGTACTTTTGTAACTTATAAAATTAAATTATACAGCGCAAGTTGACTACCGACGCGTCAAAAAGCCGTTGATTTTCGTGACAGTGACATAGTTTCTCGCTTCGCACGCGTTAGACGCGTCTCAATTTGCGTCTTGCCTACTCATTAAATTGTCGCACTAGTAGGAGAGCTAGTAAACCCTTCGAATAACGTTAGACCTGTAAGGCTGAAAATTTGTATAGTGACGAGACATAGCATGCTAAGTACGAAAATCATCACCAAAAAATCATATTTTTGAAAGTTTAAAAAATAATAAAATAAAAAAATTTGAAGTTGTAAGCTTGAAATATTTATAGGATTTAGTTCATTCATAGTAAGGTTAAAAAAATTGCAGGCGTTTTCGATGAGCACAAGTACCTGCCAGGCGAACTGAAAGGTGTGGATGATTTGGATGGCCATATTTCCAAAACTAATAAAGTTAGATGTACCTAATGTGGTGTTTTCTTAAAGCTCTTTTCAAGATCTTTTTAACGGTTATACTGGTGATAATATACAGGGTGATTTTTTATGAGGCACCCTGTATATTATGTTGTGGCGAGCAGTGGTGCGGGGGCTAACGTGTCAGCCTCTCACCGCAGCGATCCGGGTTCGAATATCGGAGTCGGACATCGGATTTTTCATTGCTCGTCACCTCACAGTTGGCAATGGCAAACCACTGTGTAGTATTCAGTCATTCCTAGGTAGTAGTTATTTAAAAATAACGTCCGTGGTGGCATTACCGCATTGCCTAAAGAAAGGTGCTGTGAAATGCAAAAACTGCATGTTTCAGTCCTTGGATAACGTTGACGGAACACGACAATAATGGGTTAAACTTCCAATAACCCGGCACTCACGGTACACTGGTATTTAGGCATAAGCCTGCGTGAGATGTCATAATGATAAAAAAGTATACTCTCTATAAATTTAAAATAAATCTGTTAAACAGTTTCAGAGAGATGCGCGTATTTGTAAAAAAAAAACCGGTTTCTTATAGCTTTAAACGCCTTTTTCTCAAAACAGTGTTTTCGAAGACGGAAGCAATTAGTCATAGAATTTACTTTACTTACAATAAATATTTGTTTTTAATAAATAGTTTAAGGCCTAAATTTGCGGCTCGAAATCGACTTTTGTATTGAAGAAAATTCAATTAATTTATGGAATATACATTTCTGAGACTAAATACATTTGGTTTTTTCATTTTAAATGATCTAGTCTAGAGGTAGTAGTGGTCACCGCAAAACGCCTTTTAGAAGAGCACCCGGATATCGGCTACAGAGGCTTTAAAAATATTTTTTCTTGCAAATTAAATATGTCAAAATATTGTTAAAAGTACACAGAATATATGTACACAATTTTAAATACATAAATTAAAAGAGCTTCCTAGAAATTTTTTTTGACAAATGTTTTTTTTCGGTTTTCTAAGAGTGGATATATATAAAAATATATAATAATAATAATAAAAGTTAACAATGCAAAACTAACGTTTATTAGACTTTGATTAAATGTACAAAATACTGCAAAAATATTATGATTTTAATAAAAAATTAAAACATGTATTTATTGTGCTTTCGAGTATTCATCTTATAAAATTAAGAATTTTCTTCTGTAACACCCTCTATTGATAAATATGTGTAAGCAAAGATCCATCAATGGTATTTTACAACAAAGTACCTTTGAACATAAATAACAATTGCAGCGAATTTTACTTAATATAGTATTTTATGATGCACATTTTACATTTTATTTACAAAGGATATAAGCATTAAAAATACTTCATTATTTTTACTACAATATATGTGTTTATTATTTTGTATTATTTCGTATATTTTACATTATACAAAATGAACGCTTATTAATTTTTAATAAAATAGCTTACGTAATTTTAGTTTATTTATTTTTGATTACACAATATGACAATCATACTATAAGGAGTGTTTATTAAAATTAAAGGCAATTTATTTAATAAATGTATTAATATTTTAAATTAAATTTTTTATATACCATTTATTTAAAATAGGTTAAAAAAGTACTGGTAGTTTTACATTAAAAAAATATACAACTTTCCATCTGGGTTGTTTTTTTATATGGTTGGATGGAATTTACAAGAGAACAAATAAATAAAAAAGTTTGTTGCATAAAAATTTTTGTTTAAAAAAAAGATTGACGAAGAAAAACATTCATTGTATGCAAAAAGTAAAAAACGGTATATTTTTCCAATAGTAAATTATTTTTTAAGCAAAATATTAATTTAATTTTTTTGCAATAATGGTTAAAATAAGCACAGTAATTTAAATAATTTAAATATTATTTCTTTTGTAGGAGTGTCATAAAGTTTAATTAAATTAATTTTGGTGTAATTAGAAATTAATTATGGAAAACTACTACATAAAATAACGTTAAAAAATCCTAAATTTTAACAAATAATCATTCCATAATTTTCTTCATAATACCTCCTAACCCCCTTCCAAATTTAACACAAATTTACATATGTAAACGAATGCGATTATATATTGTTGTTTTTTTTTCTAAATATACTTAATTACCTTAATTACCTTGTTGTTAAATAGATATGCAACGAAAGTAGATGATATTATCTTTTAATATTTTTTTTGATAAAATGATTTGTGTCTCATAATAATAAAATTGTTTATGTTATTAAATTAAATTTTTTTTTGAAAATAAAAATATACACGGTGTTAAATAATGATGTTAAAAAAATAAGGGCAGATTCTACATTACAAAATGTAAAGAAATTATACAGAATATCCGGAAATTACGCGTCAGGATTTTTGTGGGCGATTCTGCACGAAACATTAATGCAACAAACCTCTATACAATTTTTTCGAAAATTCAATATTAATGGAGATACAGGGTGTTAAAGAAAAACAACACTAATGATTTTTTGTATTCACCCTATTGATTTGACGCCAGTAGTCAATGCCAAGGGGCCTAAACTGTCCTTCACTTTACAAAAATGACTTGGAACTTTTTGTCTCAATCCCTTTATAAATTTGGTTATAAAATTAATAAAAAGCATTAAAATATCTTTAAAAAGGTCCTTTTGTTGCATTTACTTAAAATGAACGGCGTGTCGTCTTTTTGTCCCTCTCCAAAATTAATTTTGGCGTACGGCCCTGTTTGTTTTCAAGGCTTGCTTTGTTAATTTTGAAAATCAGAATTTCTAATTTAACGTACGTAAATGTTTAAAGTTTTCGGAAACCGTTCATAATAAGTTTTAATTCTCCTAGTCTTTGATGGATAGTACTAAACCTATGCGATCGTGGTATCCTTCTATTCGGAAATGCTTCTCTGTACAAACGTTGTACTCTTACCGCATTTCCCCCAGCTGCACCATAATATAGGCATGTCGCGTAGTTCCGCGGTGGAATAATAATTATTATTATTATTCATCTTTTTTCAATGTCAATATTTTTAAAAATTTTAAAATTGCATAGAATATTATCTGTCAAAACGGATATCTCCTGTAATAACTTATTCTCATGTAAACCAAAGCGTTTGTTTTTAAGTCTTGCTTTGTTAATTTTAAAAATCAGAATTTCTACTTAAACGTACGTAAATGTTTAAAGTCGTTTTTCTCGAAAACCGTCCATGCTCTTTATTAATTTTTATATCCAAATTTATGAAAGGATTGAAACAAAAAAGTTTAAAGTCATTTTTGTAAAGTGAAGGACAGTTTAGGCCCTTTGGCTTTGACTACTGGCGTTAAATCAATAGGGTGAACACAAAGAACCATTAGTGATGTCTGTGCAAAATTTGGTAAAAATCGGTACACTAGAAAAAAGTTAGTAGAAAATATAACAAAAAAATATTTTCTTTACCACCCTGTATCTCCGTTAATTTTGAGTTTTCCAAAAGTGTATAAAAGTTTGTTGCATTAATTTTTTGTGCAGAATCGCCCACAGAAATCCTGACTCGTAATTCCTGGACACCCTGGATATAAACATATGTCCGAAAATTCACTGTTTCCCAGATACAGGGTGTTAAAAACCGCTTTTTGTTAATATCTTTAACATTTCTTATTTAATTTTGAATTAATTTGGCAAATTTATTTGTAAACTTAAAAGGCTAACTTGATTAAATTTTACCCAATTCACTGGCGCCTCAGGCGGTACCTCAGTGAATATTTCAGACAAAAGAATGTACGCCACTAAGTTTTAAAAAAATTATATTTTATTTTGATTAAGCAAAATACATCGTTTTAAGCTCTTAAATGGATTTCCTATTTTGCTTAGTTTTCGAGGAATAAAATAAAATTTACCTAATATCATATTCTTGGGCCACCCAAAAACACATGGGGACAATTTTAAAAACACCCAATTTGGGAAAATTCGCTAGTTTAAATATTAATGGTATTTAATCAAGTCTTTGTTGTTAATGGTATATAAATATTTATAAATTAATATTTAAGTAATGACCAGAATACAATTTGTACAAAAGTCAGTGGCGTACATTTTTTGTCAGAAGTTTTCCTCTGAGATGCCACTGGATTAAAAAAATAATCAAGTAGGAGGTAATAAGCCTCCTAATACAACAAATAGCCAGCTGCCAAATTTTATTAAAAATTGGGTACAGAATATTTTTTAAGATATTAATAAAAAAGTTTTTTACACCCTGTATCTAAAAGCAGTGTATTTCTGGACCCATGTTTATATAAACTTTTTTTATATTTTAAATATTAGAATCAGTCCTAAAGTTTTTTAACAACATTCTATAGCACCCTGTATATTAAGGTTACCAATTTTATTTTAATAGGCATGAGGATAGTTTTAAGAAAAGTGTTTTATGATGTTAAAAAGTATGTACTATTTCCAAAAAGAAGTATTATCTTTGCAGAAAAATAATGGCTTGGTAGAAAAAAATACCATTTTAATTTAAAGTTTTAAATACCGGCTAATAGTACATTTTATCGTGATATCGCTGTTTATATATAATACTCGTAGAAGTAAGGTCACCAATAAACGGGGATGCGTTTTGTCTCAAAGTTCTAAGTATAGCAAGCTACCACCTCGTATGTGTATGCCCTAAAAGAACGTCAAATAAAAATCTTCAATTAGTAATATTATTAAAAAAAGCACTTTATCTACTCGTGATGTCATTCGTCCTGATTGGTGTTCTGATTTATATGGGCTTTATTTATTGGATTTATTTTATGAAAATAAAATATAATTTTTATTGCATTGTTAAAATAAAAAAAAAGTTTGTTAATCCATAAATCCTATTTAATATAATAAATTCAAAATAACAGTTATTGTTTTGTCATTTTGCTGATTATAACGCTGTATGCCAGGTTCTCAAAATTAAGTTATTACATTTTAACGTACGATTCTTTAAGTAATTTAAGTATAAAATATTTATATACACATGGGTCTGCAATTTCTTTGTTTGCAAAATACAAGTTGTTGAACTTTTTATTTATTTTACATTTTAAATCGTTTAATTTAGTAATTTTTTAAGTTAGGGATTAAAAAAAACAATTATTTGTTAAAGTATTTGCTGTTTCTGTTACGTAATTAGTAATAAAAAAATAATTAAATCCAATAATTTAATGTAATGTGGAAAAATACACCATGCTTTCTGCATGGTGCAGGAATATGCATCTAAAAACATTTGTTTTCGCAAAAACTAAGCAACATTAAAAGAAAACTAAAAGCTGTATTTTTATTTGCTTAATCTAGAGATAATATTTACATTAAAAAACAAATAATTATTTTTTTGACAGGTATATCGGCCCAGGTGTTGCTTAAAGTCCCACTGGGGCTAATAACCTTGATTTAGTATAGTATAAATACTATAAATAACATCGCCTAACTACAACAGAATTGGTAAACTGTATTGAGGTGATTTTCTAAAAACCATTAAATAATAAGTTTAATACCCTGTATCTTGAAAATGATAAAATTGCGCGATCCCCAGTTTTTCTCTTAAAATTAGTACCTCACGAAACGTCAATTAAAATTAATGACTCAACTTTAAGAACACCCTGCGTATAAGGTTAAAAACAATTTTTTTATTTAATCAAATTTTCATTTATTAAAATGTAATTTTTATACTTATATGATACAGATACATTTTTATAAACGCCAAAAATGTCTTACCGGAGTACCATTTGGTTATATGGTTTATCACTCCAAATCCAATATGGCAGACTTCTAATAATGGTAGACTAGTTATTTTTTATGCACCTCTACAATATGGGTTTCAAATGAAAGAGCTTGCTGAGAGTAACTTGAAAAATATACGTCATTCTAAATCCAAAGATGGCGGACTAGTTAACTTTAATACATTTCTACAATGTGCGTATCAAACGAAGAAGTTTGATGAGAGTAACTCGAAAAATAAAGTAACGCCATTTTAAATCCAACATGGCGGAAAACCCAAGATGGCGAAATAGTTAATTTTAATGCACTTCTACAGGATGGGTATCAAATAAAAGGACTTGCTGAGAATATGAATGTGAGCTAAACGTCTTTGCTGCAATTCTTTTAACTCGGGTTTTTGAAATCGTATACAAATGCCTATTCGTAATACAGCTAGACTATTCGAAATTAACCGGAAAACCTTGTAACAATAATGCATTTAATAAGATAAACGGCCTGGGAAACATGTCCAGCCATAGCTAAAAAACAAAAAATAAGTTTAAGGTAAAAACTTTTTAAAAACAAGCTTTTATTAAATTCTACTAAAAAAATGTTTTATTTTATATAACTTTTAATATCAACATATAACCTAATTACACAAATTATATAATCCTAAAGCTTGTCGAGAGATTTACCTGTGTAGATAAACAAATAAATTAAATGGCTTAGTCTATTTTAAACTAAAAAATACAAGTGCTGAAGTCTTGCGACAAGGTTTTAGAATATACGAGTATAATTTGTGTAATGATGTGATATGTTAATATTAATAGTTATAAAGGAAAAGTAGCTTTTATTGTTTTTAGTACATTTTAATAAAAGCTTGTTTTAAAAATAATATTTACCTCAAAATTATTTCAATTTTTTTACAATTTCTCTTTTTAATACCTTTAGTTGGGCCCCGTAGACGACCCACTGCCGGATTATAATTACCAGTAGTGTGTGAAAAATTAACATAAAAAAAGAAAAAGGCCCTTATCTTCCTAAAACCACTAATTTCGGCGCCAGCAAATTTTTTTCTGCTTTTTATGGTGCTCCGCATCACGTGATGTCCTACTATACAATGATAGATATTATAGATAATTTCAAATTTAATTATGTTCAGCTGATGTAAGAGAGAGGATATGTAAAAAACACCAGATTTAAATTATGAACTCTTAGCAGTTTTAGGCGTTTAATTTTGAGATCAAAAATTTAGGTTTCGGTATTTTCCAAACAAAAACGATTTTTACTAAAATTTGAATTACATATCTTGGCAACGCAGTACTGACATTTAAAAACAATAGTTATTTTTAAAATAAAAAAGTTTTAAGGGGTCATCCATAAATTACGTGAAGCGTTTTTTCCAATTTCGGACCCGTCTTCCCCCGGGTGAGATTTGCGTCAACCCTCCATCTTCCAATCTCACGCAAGAATTATGGGAATGTAAAGGGCATTTCTTAAACCGGAATTGATTTTTTTTATCCAAATAATTTTTAAGAGCAAAAAAGGCCCTCGACCCAAAAACTGACAATGCATCACAGGACACATTTTTTTCTGGAAGACACACATTTTTTCTTGGAGGACCAGCCCAAATCTTAACTTTATTCTGTTCCTAGCTAAAAGAATTAGATGAGATTTGCACAGACAACCCCCCACGGTGTGATTCAAGTCCTCCCTCCCCCCAAAATTTATGGATTGCCCCCTTAAGTGTATGAGGTTTCACTATGACTTACAGTTTATTGACCTGACTGTAATTAAGAAATTATTATAATTAAGCAAGCGAGTTGGTAATACTATAATATTTAAATGAGGCCAATCGCTTCGCTATGACTAATACGCAGATAGATATTGACATTTGACATGCATACCAATATACACTGCATATACAATAATTACACATTGCTAAGTGTACACGACATACGTTACCAGTAGCTTAGATTAGGTAAAGCTAAAACATCTTAATAATTTAAACTATTTTGAATAATTAATACATTAGTTATCTTATTAAATATTATTAAAATATATTAGTCTTGCTGCAACAATTTCGTTAAAAAGGAAAAAGTGTTAATATTACAGTCATTTTTTACGTTTTTACTTTATAAAGTTTAATGAAGATGAATAATATTTTAAGAAGTAATTTTTGTAATCTTTATTAACTTGGGTTGTAACTATCTGGCTATGTAACGGAATCTTTGAGCCTAATTTTAACCAACTTCCAGCTATTCGATTTCTTTGAAACTTTGCACACGTATTAAGGAAACATGACAATGCAATAATCTGCAAACAGTATCCCGTTATCTTTTTTGGATCGCCAGGAAAAAAATTCCATTATATTATAAAAACAACACCTAGGTTGCCATCTGTTGGCAACATTTCAAACTTTGCTATTAAATGAAGAAGAAATTTTTTAGTGGGTTGCAATATATTGGCAACGGTCCAAACATTGCCTGATTGCCATCTGTTGGCAAAATTTCAAACTTTGCTACTTAATGAAGAAGAAATTTTTTAGTGAGTTGCAATCTGTTGGAAAAATTTTAAAATTTGCCACTCTTGTTCATTAAAAAAATTTTTCGCCATTTTGTCAAGAGTAGCAGAAACTAAAAATGAAAAATAATTAATAGTTTAAAAAACTAAAAACACGCTTTTATATGCAACCGAACTAAAAATTAGAAAATAATTTTTTCATTAAAAAAATATTGTCATTTCATAGTAAAAAGCGTGGGGTGATAAATATATTAAATGTTATAATTATTATATTTGCAAATATCTATGATGGAAAAGTTATGAAAAAATAGTAAAATGCACCCCACGCTTTTTACTATGAAATGACAATATTTTTTTTAATGAAAAATTATTTTCTAATTTTTAGTTCGGTTGCATATAAAAGGTAAAAAAACCTTAATATGAAACTAAAACTAAACTAAAATAAGTTCTTGAAAATAAAAAATAAAAGCAGTTTAGTTTTAAACCAAAATCTATGTTTTTCAAATTTTTAGAACCCTGTTTAAAAAAATTAACATTTTCTCTTTGTGGATCTTATTTTTCTACAAGCAAAAATTTTCATAAAGAACTTTTATTTGAAAAACGAATATTTTGGTCCATTTGTCCTCTTGTTAAATCCATCCGCAGACAGTCTGTATATCTAAACAAAATTTTATTTGGCTTTTTTCCAAAATAAATACAGGGTGTTATGGAAATACTTTAATATATTGAAATCCCAAGATCCTGACGTAAAAATAAATTGAATAAAAATTGTTAAAAATGGCGGACTACTATTAATTACCAAAATCTTTGATCTTAAAATGTTTAAGTCAAAACTAGTGAAATAACATACCCGCCACTGTCAGCGATCTCTTTAAATCCTTTGTTTTGATTTTGTGTATATTATTACACATTTGTTATTACTTATTACATTCTTATAAATACATTAAACCTATAACTGATATAACTAATAACGTTATTCGTACACGCACTAAGAGTTAAAGTATAAACAATTCCGCACAAAGAATTGAGTTGCAAATGGCAAATACAACAATACCGGACATTACCGAAAAAATACTTACAAGTACGTTATTTGCAGGTTTATTCTTTCGATAGCAAAAATACATAATTAATTATCTAATATTTAAAATAAAATTTGCATTTATTACTCACAATAATTGATTTTATTTGTAGTTGGTAACCTAAAATTTTATCCGTGCCTTCAATCAGCTGTCACTGTCATTCCCCGTGCTTTGTAAGATGTTGCCAAGTTGTTAAATACTTTTTATACTTTATTTTTAAGATAATTATTTAATTTTTTAGCGGGTTGTATTTAATTATTGTGTAATACCATAATACAAAAAACTGGATAAGAGGTTTAACAAGTATTTATTTTATAAAATAAAGTTTATATATTGCAAAGTGTTTAATAATTTAAATCCTGGTGTATAAATAACGTCAAACAACAAACGTTTTTGTTTCTGTATAGGAACAAATAAAGGACATTTATTTTAAAGGTATAGTAGTTTTTTATTTGATTTTCTATTAAATTTCTTTAAAATCCTAATAATAAACTTATATTAGTTAAGTGGGCTAATGACCAAAGTGCCTTTGTTAAACTTCCTTAAATGTAAACAACCAATTTGTTTTAGAACAAAAACGAGGATATTTTACCTTTACTACTGTTTTTTAAAAGTTTTAAACGTATAAAATAATGTTTGGCAACATCGCAGGGAAGATCTGAGTTCTAACGGTTTTAAACAGCTGTTTAATAAATATCCTAAATAATTAAGGTTAACCCGAGCAGGGGAGTTGCAGACATGTAAAAAAGTGTATTTTTGCAAAAATTTAAAAATGTCTGAATTTAACAAGAAAAAGTATTAAGTATGTCTCTACACTACCCAAGGAGTCAGCCATTTCAATATATTAAAGTATTTCCATAACACCCTGTATATTTTTTAAATATTTTAGGAAAATTAATATCTTTATACGGGATGTTTCTAAACAAATGCCAAACATTTTGGGAGGTGATTCCTTGTTCAAAATCAATGGTAGTTTGCTTTATAAATATAGGATCAACCATTAGAGGGATCTTGGGGTAGAAAAATGGCACAAAATAATGTTTTTATTTTTTATCTCAAAAAGTAAAAGCGCTAGAATAATAAAATTTTACGAAAATTTTGCTAGTATAAAAATACACTTTCTAAATATTTTTGCAATTTTTTAAAACTAATGAAAGTGGTGGAAATAGACTACCCCTATTGTTCTTGCTAACCAAATTTAAAGAGACAGTTATACAATGACCCCAAAAAAATTAATTTTGATAGACTGGTATATTTAAAAACTTTTTGATTTTTGTATTTTTTTTTTGTTAAACTTACCGATTTCAAAAAATAAAATAAAATGTAAATCGTAGGTAACGTGCCGGGACGGTGAAATTTATTTTATAAAAATTCTCTTTTTATGCTGTCACCTATTACGGCATTTGTAATATGTCTTTATTTAACATTACTTGGTAGTTTAAATACAATGCTAATTTTGTTTTAGGCCAAAAACCTTAAAAAACAATTTTTTTTAAATTTTGACCTCATGTTTATAAAGCAAACTACCCTTCATTTAGAACAAGGAATCACCCCCAAAATGTTTCGGATTTATTTAAAAACACTGTATATATTTTGAAGAGCTATTTTGCTCTTGCAAGAATATTATTAAAATTAGAATTTCATTTCTCCGTAAAAAAAAGAATATTATTGTTATAAGAAAAGCTAAAATTATATAAAATATGATAACCATCCTATTAGAATATTCCACAACCAAACCCTAATTGGCTTATTAACATAGCTCAATCTCAGAAATTTTAATTTGGTTTTACTGCTCCGCTTTTTTATCAAACCCAATTTGTATTCTCAACCCCTCACGGTTTAGTTAAAACTTTATCGCCCCCAACTTGGAAAGTGTATTTTGTTGGGGTGGAGAAGAAAGGAATCTGTCAATCAGAGTACAAAGAAGGGCGCGATTAAAATTGAGGGGTTTTGATTTTGCCTAAGGATTTTACATAGTTAAAAAAACAAAAGTAATTAAATTACTTATATCATTTTTAATGTAATTATACTGGCAAACTTGTTTATTTTTAATTTTACGAAAATAAGCTATTCAATCTAAAAACTTTGGCATATTATTTATTATAACTGCATTGGTTTGGTTTTAAGGTTAAAATAAATTAAAGATTTGAATAACTACTGTCAAATATTATCTAATCAAAAGATATGCCATTAGTCTATCTGACACATTAAAAACTGCCCTCCACACGGCACTGCATGTACTAAACAGTGCCGTCCTGACAATATGTTTACTTCCCTCATGGTTTACACTCTATCCAATAATCATAATAAATGATAAAATATACAATATCTCAGAAAAAGCTTAAAAGAAATACAAAGTGTAATACATTTTTAAGGGTAAATTTTTTCCATTTAAAAACTGAAAAAATATATTGGGTGTCCCATTTAAAATTTGAAAAAATGCGTCTTCTTAGCAAACAAACATAAAAAGTAAATCTGCATAAAAAGTTGCTGTAAAAATGTTTTAACAGAATTAAAAAGTCTCTATTTAAAAAAAATGAAGAAATTAAAAAACACGTTGTAGGGAGTTAAAGATGAAAGATGGCGAATGGCGATTTTTAGCAGTAAGTTTGGTTTAAAAACTTTAGCCTCGCAATTCAATCACATTCATATGAGATATCCCTGTTTTTATATTTGATAAGACAATTAGACAAATACATTTAAAATAAATACTTACGGATCTTAGCTCTAGATATTATTTAATTTAATTGAAATTTTATTTCATTTATTTAAAATTGTAATAAGCATAAAAATCATGTAGGACCCACAAACCAAAATATCACTCATACCAAGAAACTACATAGAATTACATGCGTCATAAAAATATTTATGATGTTTCAATCGAATAGTAATATAACCTTTTTTATATTTTTTTACAGTTCCCCGCATTATTGTGTTTCGCATCACTTAATTCCTACTAAAATTTTAATTATATCACGTTTTTAATTATAAATTGGCCATTGTTAATATCGGTTTTCATATCCAAATAGACCTCTCTTGTTAGTGGAATGAGTGATAGCTTGTTGAAGGGTCCCCAGTTAAATGGCGTTGATAACATACCAAAATATTTGACTCATGCACCTTAAGGCTCCTTTTCATACATCCGTCGTCCGTCGATAAGTTATACGAAAAGTATAAAATTTTGATCTCAAGGACATTGCTATTTACATGGAACCGTTTTGACGTATCCGGCCATCCGTCTACCTCGCAAACACGAATTGCCAATACAGCCATAATTAGAGTTTAATTCACAAGTTTAAATGAACGAATTTTTCGTTGTTTGGATGATTTTCTTTTATCGGTTTTGTGTGGAAAAATACAATAATGCATTTCTTGCAGGAGATTATGGTACACGTATCAATACTTTCGGTGTAAATAAATATCTCTTACCCAAAATCTTTTATATATTTTTCTTTTTATTTTATTATATAAAAGAATCAACAATAAGAACAGCGTAGTAATTATTGTTTTTTGTCATTTTTGAAATTGCTTTATAGCAGGGGAGCCCACGATGCTAAATGAGGATTTACTCTAGAGTCATAGAGACCTATTGGGTTGCAAAGCTTAGATGATAAGAAAAAAACTGTTATATAAAGTATACCTTTTCATCGGTGGGGGAAGCGGCTATAGACTTTTAAATATGTCAAAAAAATACTATTATTATTTCGGCTTATGGAAATCGTTTGGGTAATATCGTATTATATATTTTATGTTATCCCAGAATTATTTTCTTCAAACTTAAAAAAAAGATACGTTTGAAAATGTTAAACTGACGTTTTTTTTCTAGTCCTTTTTTCCTTTACGTCACTCTCAAATTGTCTGATTAGTGGAATATACACTGTTTAGCATGTAATCAACTCACCCTATCTTAAACTGACGCGCTCGACAATTTCTGATGGATATATTTTTGTTTTTATGATCGGCCCTGTATACAAAGCTTATATTTGGTACTTACCCGGGTACAAGCTATTCTACGGTATATTAATCTGCCGCGCTGTAGTAAATCTCAAAATTCCCTCTTGGGCTCCCCTGCCAATATGTTTATTTTAATTATAAAGTGCCTACAACTATCTACAACATTAAAACTGACGTTTTTAAAAAATTAAGGTTAAACGTCTAAACTCGTACCTTTTGACGGAAAAAGTTTAAATTATTTTTACTCCATCCGTCAACGGTTAATTTATACGAATTGACGAATACAAAATAAATCTAAAATAATCTGACCAATTAGAAAATTTTCGGATCAACGTACCGACGGACAACGGATGCATGAAACGTAGGCTTTACATGCATCATATAAAAAATAGTTATGATGCTTCAATTCAATTTAAAAAATTACATTTAAAACAAATATTGACGAATCTTAGCTTAAGATTTTATCCAATTAAATTAAAATTTTATATCATTTAATTAAAATTTTACTTAACACTTGTAAATAGCTAAAAAATCATATGAGACCTACAAACCAAAATATTTCACTCATTACCAAAAAACTATTTTGCGCTTATATAAAACGTACCTGTGTCATAAAAAATATTTATGATATTTTAATCCAATAGTAAAATAAGCTTTTTTATTTTTTTTTACAATCCCCGTGTTATTATGGTTTGCATCACTTAAATTCTACTAAAATTTTAATTACATCACGTTTTTAATTATAAATTGTCCATGGTTGATATCGGTTTTAATATCCAAATAGACCTCTCTCGTTAGTGGAATGAGTGATAGCTTGTTGAAGGGTCCCCAGTTGAATGGCGTTGACAACATATGCCCCTTGACAACTGATATCCGATATAATTGTACATTCTATAAATTATGAATATTATTTTGTACAAGCTGTAGGCGGTAGAAGGTAAAATGAAACATACCTATAAAGGTTAAAGAAATTAAGTTGTTTTATTAAATGAAATAAAAGCTACTAATATTCAAAGAAATCAAAATGTATTAAATAATAATGTAATATTTAAACCTAATAAACGGATTATCCATATATAAAAAAATCTGATTAATCCCTAGCTTCAGAAATCACATAAAATTTACTTACAATTATAATTATTATCTGTTTTTATTTTCAGTGTAAGTACAAATATAACAGATGTTTTTTCTAGCTAATTATAAAACAAAAAGAAACTACCTGTGTTTTTAAAGTCCTATTAGCATACACTGCTTTATTTGTAGGTAAAAACAAAGTTTTAGGTACTAGATTTAAAATAAACGTTCCTGGTGGCACTACCGCGTTGTTTAAAAGATGCCGTGAAATGCAAAACTTGTATGTTTCAGTGCTTGGACAACGTTGACGGGAGAGAGCTGTCATCATATATATATAAGATAAACAAACATTTGATTAATCCCTAACTTTAAGAATCACACAAGATACAATTATCTTGTGTGATTCTACTACTACCGGTGTTCTAAAAGTCAAAGTATTGTTAGCAGTTACTGTTTTATTCAGTGGCGTAGCTAAAGCTGTTGGGGCCCAGGGCGAAAAGTAAAGTGGGGGCCCATAACATTTTTGGTATAGGAATCTTTTTTGTCGAAAAAATTTTGAAGAGCAAAAAAAAACATCATTACCTACAAAATGGGGCCTTCCACTGTAATATAATATACTTTTTTAAGTCGGGGCACCCCAAGAAAAAAGGTCCTCACCTCCCAGAGTTGGGTCGAATAGTGAAAATCGGTTTTCGAATACAAAAACGAATACCGGAAAATAAAAGTATTCAAATACCGAATATTTGAATACCTGGAAGAAAAAAGTATTCGACTACTCAGTATTCATGAATACCCGAAATCGGTATTCGAATACCGGCAAAATGAATACTATTCAGAATACTGACTATTCGAATACGACCCAACTTAGGCACCTCCTAATGGGGTTCTCACTTTTTGTTCTAAAATACCAGTTACGTACTACAAAAACCAAAAAAATTCCTTTTAATATAATACAAAACCATCCTTTTAGGGGCCCCATCCAACCGGGTTCCCGGGGCCGATCGCCCCCTCTTGCAATGCTAGTGGCTTTATTTGTAGGTAAAAAATGAAATTATTTAAACAAAGGACAACCCGTATTCTTTTTGTTGTGTAAATAGTCGTAAGCATTTTATTATCTTCTAAACAGATTTCCTATTTTCCCAAATCAAAGTAAATGCACAAATGTAAAGATAATTATTTTAATCTGTATAGTGGCAAGCATAGTGTTTATTTCTAGTGTAATTTTAGAAAAAAATATAAATAGACAATAGCACTTAAACATTTGTAGGTGGTTACCAATATTTATTTGGTAAGTAGTTATTTTGTCTTTAATTTATTATTTTTTTAACAGTGTACTAAATATTAAAATTTTTAAATAAACCTTTTTATTAATTTTTTTAAATTAGTTATAATTATTTTTACAGGGTGTCTTAACTTTATTTATACATGAAATAACTTCTCTACAAGACATTAAAAAAACCTACAAAAAGGTTTTTGAAACAATAATTTTATTCACAATATTTAAATAGGAAGCCTACTATTTTAGGCTATTCAAATCTTTAACTCTAATCTGTGTAAGGATAAATTTGTATTTCTTTTACATAATTTATACATTAAAGCTAACCAGAACTAACCAAAAAATAGTTATATTACTCATTTAATACCGAAAAAGAAAATCAGTCTTAGAGTATTTTAAATTAAAAAAGTGCCGCTTCTAGTCAAATCAGCGAAGTCAAACGTAGCGATGACCACGTGGTTTAGATTTCTCGAGAGATTTCTGCCTTAATTACGGTATCCCTTTCTTAATGAAAAGTTGTTCAAATATAGTCAGTGCAGGATTTAAGCATAGGTAACATAGGCAGTTGCCTATGGGCCGCCACCACAAGAGGGCCTCCATTACATCACCAAAAAAATTAAAAAGGAAAGGAATTAAAAGGGAAAAATGTGTAAAAATAAGAAAGTTCGTAAAATCTAAGTCTTTTTTTACTCTTCAAATTTTTTGGGAGCTGTATACGAAAGTGTAGCAGATCTTTTTGTACATGAAAATGTTTCAGGGGCCTCCACCACATGCTCTGCCAATGGGCCGCCGAAGCGTAAATCCGGCGCTGAATATAGTAATAACTTTATAAATACCACATAAATGTTTTTCTTTTATGAAAAATATTTTATATGTTTTTCTTAACTAGTCAGATGCGACCACCCAAAGATTAAAACATGATTTTTTATAGATTTAAGGGTCTTTAAAAATAAATTATTTATATATCCTTTTTCGTATGTTTTACTACATACAGTGTCGACGCTTTTGTCCCCTTATTTTTTTCCTAATAAAATTTGATTATGACTTATGGAAGGGTATAAACTACTTTAAAATTAAGTTATTAAAAATTATTTAAAATTTATATTCCCTTTTTAGGCACTACTGGAGCCCTCTAGGACACAACCTATAAACTAGCAGAATAAATCAATATTTTCTTCCTAATAATTTCTTTATCTTATTAGATTTTATAGAAACGTTCTTTAAAAATTATTGTAAATAAAAATACTACATTGTTTTTCAATAACTTGTAAACATTTAGGTTAAACACATAATATCTACATATTAAGGATTTTTAAAAAGAGTTGGATTAAATTTTTTTGATTCAAGATATAAACTTAAGAATGTTTCTATAAACTTATAGAAATTGTAGCTTTTAAAACCCTTCGAAAAATTATTTCGGTAAATGTAAAGGTGTTTTTATAACTTAAAGGCTTAATATGTATTTCTTGCTTTATATATTATAACTAAGCGCAGGCAATTTTTGATTTTTAAAAATTGTATCAATTTTTAATCATGTAAAGAGTATAATAAGATAATAATATTTTAGCAATTTTTATAAAACTAATAAGCCAAACCAAATATTTTGACATTTAAAAACTCACTTGTTTGCATACAGGATTATTATTATTGTGACAAGAATAATATGTCTATCTAAATGGATTGATTATATTTATATCATCTAAAAAACCATTTGTGCAATTAAGAATTTTAAAAAATAATCTACAAATTTTGAAAATTTTAAAACCATATGATTAAAACAAATTGCAAAATTAAATTTTAAAAAAAAGTACATGCAAGAAATATTGAAGCCAGAAAAAGTTACTTTGCTTTTAATTTGTGCAAGATACCTCAAGTGGCGGCCCCTGGAGTTTACAATAAAATTGATAATTTATTCCAATTTTTAACCTCCCAAAACCCCTTGTAGCTAAATATTGTGACAATACACCTATTATTTATAAACAACTTTAACCAAAATACATTTTTGACACCCTGTATTATCGAAATCATCCACATGGATTAAGGTCAGTTGGGTTAGACCATCATATTTAGCCTCAGAAATTTGTAATAGCATTTTTTCCGCACCTTTTAGAGACACCCTGTGTATTTACAAAAAGTAAGGCTAAATTATTGGTAAAAAAATAGAAAAAGGAAGAGGGGCGGCAGATTTTGCCCCCTTTAAAAAAAAAATCAAGATCCGGGGCTGCATGTAGAAGTTATAAAAAAGCTAATTTTAAGAAATTGTTTATATGGAGTGTTACAGAGTTTTGTTAAGAAAATTTAAGGCAAAATTCACTACTGAAATTATAAAAAATAAACTTAAGATGAGGCGGGAAATGCATTGCAAAGATACAGGGTATTAAACTCTTTTAAAATATTGTTTCTTTATTAATATTTCATATAGCTTTTATTTAACCTTCATAAAATTCTGCAGTAGAATTTTTAGCATTTAGAGGCATATTTAGCTCTAATTTTATTAAATTTATTCATTCCAATGCCGTCTAAAGCGGTATCTAAATGAATATTTATTTTAATATCTATTTTTGACACAAAACGTTAACCACTGATTTTTGTGGAAATTCAGTAATTTATTTCGATTAACCACAAACAATTAAATACCACTAAGTTTTAAAGTAACGAATTTACCCAAATTAAGTGTTTTTAAATATTTTCCTGTTTTTTTTGGTGGCTAGGGATAAAATATTAAGTAATTTTTAAACTAAGAAAGATTCGAAAAGAATGTGTGCTTCAAAAGGCGTATTTTTAAGCTAATGTTAGCACCGTGATTTTTATTTAAGTGGTAAATAATTTGTGTAGCAGTACATAAATGACACATGTTTTTAAAAATAATAAAATAGCAGACCTTTCTTTACGAGTTTCCTAACCTGCTAAAATAATTTAACTCTAAAAAAACACGACGTTACTAAAGAAAATATGGATTAAGAAGCAGCCCCTTCGGTCTAACTGACGGTTTGGCTAAAAATGGATTACTAGGTGCAAATTTGGAAGTTAAGTTAGAAATTATTTGGCGTTAAAAAAAACTACTTCATTCTTTAATTAAGAAAACATTATTACGGATTATGTGAAAATAAATTGACTAGAAACAAATTTGTTACTGGGCTCGTTTGAGGCGAAACAAAAACTATTTGTTAAAAATTTTTATGTTCCTTGGATTTTCTTTTATCAGCGATTTATATTAAACATGCCTCATTACCCGTTTCCCTTTCAATTCAATAAAAATATACACTCTCCACAATCGTAAGTTTATTCGAAAACGTGCTCTTTCGACTGATGTGGTTTCCAATTTGGCGTCGGCCGGCTCCAATCCAATTACTAAACAATCCATTAGGACGAAAGGGGACCAAGGTATTATATTCTGGAAAATATTTGGTGGTCAGATTGGCTAGGTCTAGCCAGCTGGGGACTGGAAAGCTGAGGTATCTTTTAATCCCTTTCAAAAGTCAAGTGCTGGTTATTAGCTGTAGTCTAGGTGAAATATTAGTATTATTTAGTGCTTTTAGCGCTTGTATTGGTGTAATAGTAATTTACGTGCCACGAAGTGACTTACGTGCGAAGTGACAAGACAATTTATTACTAATATTTTTACAGTGTGGCCGCCGAGGAATCCGAGAAACTTCGGATATAAATTCAACAATAAAAATTAGAGAAAAAAACTTTATATGAACATATGTTCTAGTAGTTTTAGTTTTTGAATTACAGGGTGTTAAATTTTTAAAAACATATTGTTTTTTTTTATAATAACTTTTACCAATTTCTATCATCTTTTATGCATTAAGACATAGACATATTTTGGCATATAAGAAAAAATTACCAGTGTCGTCCATGAGAGGTTAAAGTTACATATTTTTTAATATATAAAAATAGTACGCACTGCATTTTTCCGAAATAAAAATAATTTATAAAATATCCATTTGGTTTGGAACAAATTTGATTTCTTGATATTTTTTTATTAGATGCATAGTTTTTGCGTAAATATAAGGAAACGATTTCTTGGCATGGTCATTTCGTATCGAAAATACCCAATTCTACAGTAATAAATCATCTCTGCTATTTATTTTTTAATTAGATAGGGAATTTACGTGAAAACTGCGCATCAAATAAAAAAAGTCAAGAAAACAAATTTGTGTCAAACTAAATGAAACTTTAAAAAATATTTTTATTTTAAAAAATGCAGTGGCGTAGGATTTTTTTCATAAAAAATATTTACCTTAAATCCCTCATGAACGACACTGGTAAAATTATTTTTTTCTTGTCAGCCATAAAATGTCTCTTGGCTAATGGTGCAGAGGAGGCGTCCTTTAAACTTTTTAAAAATATTTTAACTGGTATAAAAGTTATTATAAAAACTAATATTTAAAAAAATACACCCTATAGTTCAAAAACTAAGACGTTTAGGACATATGTATGTTCATATGAAGTTTTTTTCCCAATTTTCATTGTTGAATTTACATTCGAAGTTTGTCGGATACCTCGGCGACGACCCTGTATACATTTTTGTAAGGTAGCTAAGGTTTTTGGTCAGATTTCTTGTCTTAATGGAGGTGAGTAATAACTTTGTATTTATATTTTTCTGTAGCGGTACTGTAATGTGTTAAAACGATTTGTAATTAAGTTTATTTAGTGTATACCTACTCATAGTGCCACTTTAAAAGGTTTCTAGGGAATAATTTTTGAGGTTTAAAGCAACAACAAAGCGAGCCCGATGTGTCATCCTTTTCAGAATGTTTGCATGCCGGCATTCTTCGTCTAATTTCTACCTGCCAGTATTCAACACACTGAAAGTCAATTTCGACGTATAAAGGTAGCACGACGTGTATACAAGGTGTCAATTTGAAAAGGTACCACGCTTAATAAATTAGCCCCTATAGAAAATCGGAAAAATGCCAAAGCACGTAAATTTTGTTTCGCTTGTTTTTAATCAAATTGAGTCAACCCTTTAAGAGTGGTAATAGCAACCCCTTAAATTTTAAATTTGAAGAGGACTTGAGTGATACGACACCTTGTTTTAAAGGCCATCTAATTGCGCTTTTAAAAATACCTCCCTCTTAACTTTTTCGGTTAGACTATTTAAGACATCAAAAGACATCATAAAATATATTAATTATATAAAAAATACTATAGTTTATAATTTTTTATATTGTCCATTGTATTATAGTAGGTAATACACATTGTTCTTAAATAACACTCTATGCATGTGAAAAAGCCTCAATATTCCATAATTTATAAACATCTGATTCCCTGCATTTTTGTGTTTTTGTAAAATATATTTGTCATCTTGAACGATTTTTACTGTAAAGTTTATGCTGTTTTACTATCTAACTATTATTATCTTAAAAATATATTTAAAAACAAGTATACTGTGTGTCCAAGATAAGGAACCTAAGCATGGGAATCTCAGTACCTATTGCAGATACAGCTTAGGTTAAATTAGGAAAAATTGTGTTTTTTAAAGCTTATTTACATGCCGTTTAAAAACTTGAAAAGTTTTCATGGCCTGCTGAGATATTTGGAAAAAACCCAAATTTGACTTTATCGATTTAATTTTTTTCTGACTTTTTTGAAGAGATATAAAAAAACTAATAACACTTTTTATTTGCACTTTTTAGCTACTACATGATGGTATTTTTAGATTTTATTCCTGATGTTTTGTTTTCAAGAAACCATCATCAACTTTATTTTTTATATGGCTCGAAAAAAGTATCTGATCCCATTTTTTATTACAAATTCAACGATGTATAACATGTCATATTTTAATTTTTAGTTAAAAAAAATTGCATTTTTTCTATTTTTTTTTTAGTTTTTTTTTTAAGTAGGCCTTGCAAACAAATGCTTGGACGTTAATACCTGTTACCGTATCTGTAACATAATTTAATATCATTATAAAATAGTATTTGTCGTTATTACCCTGTTTGTCGAGTTGTTGTTTTTAGAGCAATTGTTCTTATTGTTACTGTTGTCTCTATTATTGTTTGGTGACTAGTTAATATCTTATTGTATTATTACGGTTGAATATGCAGGAGAGCCATTATAGCCATGAATATAACTTTGACATGCTAACTTGCTACATTTTGTGCTGCAAAAATAAATGAAGGTATCATTTCTGCAATTAATGAAATATGGTAAATACATAGACCTGGAATTTTAGTTTTTAAAATTCTACACCACATATTAAACCCAAAACGTTCCTGATGTTTCGATATTTTTTCAACACGTGGTATATGTTGAGCCTAGTAATGCGTATTGCGACGATTAAAGACACCATGATTAGTGACCATACTTTCGTCGGAACATATTGTTTTGGAAGAGAAATTTAAGTTTTTTACACGCTCGTGTGTAACACTCGCAAAAATATCGGCGCGTTCAAAATCTTCCGGTTTAAGTCCTTGGCAATTTTTAAATTTATAGGGGTGATATCTATTTTTTCGCAAAAGAAATTGAGATGTGGATTTGGCTACTCCTACATTTTGTTTAATTTGCCAAGTTGATATCTCAGGGTTCTCAACAACTGCTTGTAAAATTATTTGGAGTTTCTTCTAAAGATTCCTTTTTCGAGATAAAACTGGCTTTTTAAATTTCGGGCCAGCTGTAAGAAAATGGAATTACATAGCTGCTTTCTTTCTGGATATGTATAAAGATACATTGCCGCTGTATTTACAGTATTTTTGTGACACAAAATGTAGCACGTTAGCATGTTAAACTTTTCTTCATGGCTATAATTGCCACCCGACGATAATAACACAATAGATATTAACGATTCACCAATAAACAATAATAAAGACAACAGTAACAATAAGAACAATTGCTTTAAAAACAACAACTCGACAAACAGGGTAATAACGAAACATAATATTTTATAATGATATTAAATTATGTTACAGATACGGTAACAGGTATTAACGTCCAAGAATTTGTTTGCAAGGCCTACTTAAAAAAAAAACTTTAAAAAAATAAAAAAATGCAATTTTGCTTTTAACTAAAAATTAAAATATGACATGTGATACATCGTTAAATTTGTAATAAAAATGGGATCAGATACAGGGTGTACTTTTTTCGAGCCATATAAAAAATAAAGTTGCTGATGGTTTCTTGAAAACGAAAGATCGGGTATAAAATCTAAAAATACCATCATGTAGTAGCTAAAAAGTGCCAATGAAAAAGTGTTATTAGTTTTTTTATATCTCTTCAAATAAAGTCAGAAAAAATAAAATCGATAAAGTCAAATTTTGGTTTTTGCCAAATATCTCAGCAGGCCATGAAAATTTTTCAAGTTTTTAAGCGGCATGTAAATTAGCTTCAAAAAACACAACTTTTTCCTAATTTAACCTAAGCTGTATCTCCAATAGGTACTGAGATTCCCATGCTTAGGATCCTTATCTTGGAGACACTGTATAGTGTCCCAATAAGAAACAAAGTTTTCGTGTTCGTGCATTTTTAAGATTTTAGATTGACATAATAAAGGTGGTACCTTTTTAAATTGACACACCGAGTGTATGGTCGATATAAAGGATAGCACACCTATTCGTATCAACGTACCCTTTTTGGTCTCTTGGTTTAAGTCAGTAAAAATTTTGAAGAGCAAAAAAAAGGTCCTCAACTTAAAAATGTCAAATAATGTCCTAGGTGTCCGATGAAGCTATGTAATACTTTTTAGAGAAAGGTAAAAATTGAAGAGCAAAAAAAAGAAGTCTTTCACTTAAAATTTCCATCCTTGCCCCTTCCGGCCGCTGCAGCCAGCGGTATAATATTCACAATGTGCCATTGGTTTGCCATCCTTAGTCTATATGATTACTTGGTCGCTAGCTAAATACTACCCAGGCAATATAATGGCCAGCTATTAATGATAATTTAATATATGTTTTATAATTTTGGACATCATATGTTTAATTTTAGTTAGCTCTGGTTGTAATTAATCTATACGCATAAACCTAAAAAAAATTGCTATCGAACACTTAAAAACCATAATTTTAATTCTAACTGCGTAGAAATAAACCCATATAACATCACAATTTATAACACAGTGTTAAGAGACATATCAGACATTATCATAACTTTTTTATTGATTTAGTTTTTACAGAGAACAAAAAATTCAGCTGATTATTCTCTAACAAACAATTGTATACGATATTTTTTTATTATTTTTGTGGTCAGAAAGCACGTCCCTATTTTATTATACATAATTGACTTTTACTCTTATCTCTTATAAGAAAAGTTTATAGTCTAAGAACCGAATAGGAAGCGACCGACTGGTTTGTTTACTGGATGAAAACTATTTTATAATAAATATAGTATTTAAACAAAGTATTGCACCTAAAAATTATGGTGAAGGCTATATTTAAGTTAAAAAAATAACCTTAAAATTTTGGAACCACCATGGTAACAGTACAAATATATCACTATTTTTTTCTCTACAGTTTTATTAATAAAGCCATCAAATTCTTTTTTTTTTATTTAAAATTTTAAAAACCTATTACAACTTTTTGGTATATCCTGTATTAAGTATTTAAACATACATCTTTTATAAACTAGCCATAAAATATATTTAAAAAAAAATAAGGATTCGCATTATACAAGGTGTGTCAAAAATTTTAGGGTATTTTTTAAATTTAAATATAGCATTGACCATAATTTTTTAGGCAACTATACTATATGATTTAATATTAAATAAACTGCTGGACATTTAAACGAGGTAATTTAAATTTTAGGTAAAATTTGAAACTTAATTTTCTCAAAAACTACAAAAAGAAATTCTGAGTGCGATTTTTGGCAAATTTGGACTCGATTATTTAATTTTATGATTTCCTTCATTGCAGCTTTGTTATTAAACTTATTATACAGGCTCGTAAATATGACTGTGTTTTTTTGAGAAATTTTGTTTTTCTGCAACTTTTTAAATAAAAGAATTTTTTGAATTTTCAAAATTTTATAATAATTAGATAGTCATTTGTGAAAAACAATTTTGGTAGATTTTGGATAATTCTTGTAAATCTGAAAATATGATGTTTTTACTAAACAAGTGACGTATTAGGGTTGTCACCCTATATAACACTAAAACGCTTTTAGTCCTATAAACTTCTACTCTTTAACGTTTTAAGCAAAGAGCAATAACTTTTTAATGTTTAAAAACACTTTTATACAGGGTGGACAAAAAGTAGATCCATGTGTAAATCTATTTTTTTTAATTCTTGTTTGCTCTTATGCTATAAACTACATAATTACCTGGCAACATGGCAAGTATTAGCAACACATTGGGCATTTCCTAAAACCTCCAAGTACTTAATATTGTAAGTTTTAATAAAACCAGTTTTGAAATATGGGACAGTTTTTATACATTACGAAAATCATTTATATTATATCCAAGCCTTGAACAACCATACAATTTAAACAGCCTTATTACGCAGACTAAGCTATGCAAATAAAAAAATAAAAAACTTTTGGGATTTATAAAAGTTAATTCTGTATAAAGGTATTTCTGTAGTTTATGGCATAACAGAAAACAAGAATTATGAAAAAAATAAAAAAATTTGAAACATTTTTACACATAGATCTACTTTTTTGTCTACCCTGTATAAAAGTTTTTAAAACATTAAAAAGATATTGCTTTTTGCCAAAAAACGTCAAACAGTAGGAGTTTATAAGACTAAAAGTCAGCATTATACAGGGTGATAACACTAAGATGTCATTTTTTAGTAAAAACATCATATACTAACCAAAACTGTTTGTCCCAAATGATTATCTGATTATTATAAAATTTTAAAAATTTATAATTTTCTTTTATTTTAAAAGTTGCAAGACAACAAAATTTCCCAAAAAATACAACGTTAATGAAAGGGTTTGATTGTTAGAATAGAGCGCACTATGAAAAAAATTAAAATCCAAGATGGCCGCCGCCACAAAATGGAGAATTAAATATTTTTCACACCACCCCCAATATAAAATCGTTGGTTAGTTTTGGTTAGTTAAAGTTGGGCATTAAATGAATTTAATAGAATGAGAACTATCAACTAGCAACAAAACTAAAAACTTATTTATTTGAATTGTTTGTCTTTAGCAATAATTTCCTAAGTTTATGCGTATTGGTCACGTATCACCCCGTATAACTCGATAGGTATTTCTAATATTTATAATAAACCACACAATTTTTGTATTTTAAAATTTTTAAAAAGTGGAGATACAGGAACTGTTTTTTTTTTCGTTGGATATCTCTATATACAGCGTGTCGTAGAAAGTTCTTAACAAATGGCAAACTTTATTATTATTTAGAAAAAAGTCCTGCTTGATGAGAAAATACATTTCCTACAAAAATATTTGAAGGTTGGAGGTACAGGGTGGCTTAAAAATGTCTTGTTTTCAAATTAAAATAAGGGTTATTTCCTAAGTAAGATACCAAACTTTAGAGGGTGATTTCTTATGTCATTTTATAAATAAAGTTCCTATAAACATATGTCCGGATGTATGCTTCGTTTCTGAGATTCAGGGTGTTAAATATTTTTTAAAGGTCTGTTTGTTTTTAAATATCTTAAATACGAAGCCAGATACAAAAAAATGTACTACGCCAACAAAGTTGTATTTTTAGTTGCTTTAAAGGAAAAAAATATAAAAACTGCATAAAAAGCCAGTGGCGTTCATTTTCTCTCAATAATATTGGCTGTTGTGCCCACTGTGCGCCACTGGCTTTTTATGCAGTTTTTATATTTTTTTCCTTTAAAGCAACTAAAAATACAACTTCTTGGTGCGATACATTTTTTTGTATCTGGCTTCGTATTTAAAATATTGAAAAACAAACAGACCTTTAAAAAATATTTAACACCCTGAATCTCAGAAACGAAGCATACATCCGGACATATGTTTGTAGGAAATTTTCTTTATAAA
Organism: Listronotus bonariensis; assembly: GCA_014170235.1. NCBI lineage: Eukaryota > Metazoa > Arthropoda > Insecta > Coleoptera > Curculionidae > Listronotus > Listronotus bonariensis. Next base: position 8,767 of record JACEGR010006540.1, on the reverse strand, counting down.
ATGACATAAAAAATCAGCCTTTAAAGTTTGGTACCGTAGTTAGGAAATAACCCTTACTTAAATTTGGAAAGAAGTCATTTTTAAGCCACCCTGTACATCCAACCTTCAAATGTTTTTGTGGAAATGTATTTTCTCATCAAGCAGGACTTTTTATGAGGAAACACTTTTTTCGTAAAATTAATAATAAAAAGTTTCCTATTTGTTAAGAACTTCCGAAGACACGCTGTATATTGTTCTTTTTTCAAGTACTATGAAAAATTATTTTAGTTTTCAAATAACTACTGACTTTTCAAATTAATGCAAAACAAAACAATTTTGTCATAATCAAAGCGAAATAGCATAGTAGTAGGGAAAGGACCTAAACAGACATTTAACAGCATTTCTCCTGGGTTATAATGGGAATATCGGATAGAACAGCTGTGTCATCTTATTTATATGACCGACAGCCGCCTTTCGCCCCTCGGGCGTTGCTTGCAGGTTTACAACAACAGTCTCTATTTATTTGAGCTCGGTTTGATATTTGGGTTTTAGACTATTAATCAAAATTTGCCGGATATCACCTTGTTGTTATAGTGGAAGCGATAAGCAATAGTAAATGTCATTTAGATTGCAAGAAGTTTATCATAGAAAAACCCGAATATTCTAATTCAATTTAATGTTTTTTTTTTAAATTTATATGAAAATTATTTTTTAATAACTGGAGCATAGGCTTGAATAAACTCAACCTGAGATAAATAATAATAAAAAAAAACTTGGTAAAGTTTTCTTGTATTTTTATTCTTTGGTCGGCTTTAACCCTTATTTAAGCGCCCAACATCAAAGACAAAAGCATATAATATAATAAAAGTATTTCCTGGTCCAAAAATAGAATCAATAGATATTGATATCAAAACCGAACTCAATGGATTTGGCCATTTAAGCCTTCCAAATTATATTGATGTGTTTGTATATTTATGTAATATTTTTATTTTGTAAATACAAATTTAATAATTTAAAGGTTAAACAATTTCAATAAACCCATATTTAGTATTAAACACGGTATTTATAAAGCGTTCTCACACTCTTCGCTCGCCGCTTAAAGCCTGGTATCGTAGCCGGCGCCTTAGGGAACAGCCAGACCAGCGATTGAAGAGCGACAAGCGTCAAGCAGTCGATTTGCGTGCGAGGGATTTTTCAAAACCTAATGCGTAAATGCAAGTAGCCACACCGATATCTAGCGGGCGGGCGAAAATTAACCTACAGCCTTCGCACTGCGAAAAATCGTTCGCGCGTCTTCAGTCTGGACGGTTGCCGTTCCCTTAGGGTTTGTAATATTTCCTTATAAGACATTACTGGATGAATTAAAAATAATACTTTTTTGTTTTTAAGGTAAAAAAACAAGATATTTTTTTGCGATATCTACTTAATGGTTGACTTTGGACTCAACGTTTATACATTAACCTACCCTTTATTTTGAACAAGGAGTCCTAAAATTGTTTCCAGTTATTTTAAAATTATCTGTATATTAACAGTATTTCCACTAAATGTTTAATAGTTTGATAAATTAAGTAGGTGCAGTTCTTTATTAGAAAAATATAGAAATTATAAAATTAAAATAAACACTACTAATGGAACAAGAAAAGTTAAAGCCATAAAGACTTTATCTTTAATTTTACATAAATATATGTGTAAGGTTTTTATATTATTTAAATATTTACCACCTTATTAAAGTAATATTATGCTTAGCTTTGTAAATATGCTTACTTGAACACAATCCTCAGAGAGGCATTACATATTACCTGCAAATAAAAGCAGCCAAGCGCGTGTCATATCTCCATGACAACGTTCCCCTTACGTTTCAAACAAAACAAACATGTGTGTCTTGCTATAACGAAGTCCGTAACACATATTTGACATTTATTTCGGAAATAAGTGTTTCCGTAGCATTTCCTTAACATGAAGTTTAAAGTGACTCTTAGCCAGAAACTGGACGAGAATGTTCCGGTTACTTGTGTCGGCTGGAGTAACACAGAGGAAGTTTACTCAATTAGGTAAAGTAGTCAAATTTTAACCTCCTATAGGGTGCAATGTCTAGAGCACTTGGGTTAATATCAAGTGTTTACATGATATTGAATTTAGTTTTCAAGTTACATTCTAATTTAAGTAGGTACCTACACGAAATCTATTTGTACTATATGTTTATTATTTTGTGTATATATATGTACAAATCTAAAAGATTTTTGGTATTTATTTACAGACTGGACGCACGGCCGATTTTAATGAAATTAGGTTTGGGTACGGGATTTTTTGGAGGGCTGATCACGAATCAGTAAGGATTTTTGGCCGAACACATTTTGTTCTCGAGATATTCTTTATTAAAGTTGAATAAAAATTTAACCTAAATTCACAATATTTCTCCTTCCTTTTGCTACCATATAATTTCACGGGGCGCCATGGCTACTGAGATTAAACAGATTAAAACTGAAGCTTTTCAATTTTATGGAAAAAAGGGATAAAATAAATTTAAAAAATGGGCTTTAAGAGGTAGAAATCAAATATTGAGTGCCAATTTAGTTTTAAATCAAAAACAAGGGGAAGTATAGTAAAAACAAGATAAATTTGCTTTTTAATTTTGATAATGGATATCTCGAAAACAAAACGTGTCTTTCAGAGGAGTACATTGGCCTTTGACTTAAGTCATCCAGTAGGTAGTTAAGTAAATGTCGCAATATTTTTACAACTACTACTTAACTTACAAGCAAAAGAAACAGCAAAACACTACAAAAGTATTTTAAATACTCTTACGCCTCGCGGGTTCCAACTCTATACAAAAATAACTTTTCCCCTGTACACATACACAGTTTCTCAAAAACAACATTTTAATTGTCAAGTAAGCGTTTTAAGCCAGCCAAAAGTAAGGGATATTTAAAATAGAAAAAATAACCCATAGTTTTTTCAAGTCTGTATTCTGCGACAATGCAGAATTTACGGATCCATGTTTATATTAAATGTTTTGTTTAAAATTACCAAAAAATATGTTAAATTTAATATCTAAGCTTAATCAAAACTGACGTAGGAGGGTCCGGGTAAGACAATGATTGATCCCGAGCCCTACTATGGTATATGATCATGCCGTCAGCTATTAAATCAGACTGAATAAACACCTAGAAACAATGGGCCTGGCAGAAGAAAACCTATGCAGGTTCTACCAGGAAAAGAAAAAACCGGAGAACACTTCTGGTACTACTGTGAAATCTTTTGTCTTTCGTCGTCTGCGTTTTGTAAGGCTGGTTGAGGACAAACCCAAATCAAGATTTACGAAGGAGCCAGTTTCAAGCTTGTGGAGTCTGATTAAAAAAGGCTTGAACACTGTGCTCTTAATATGTGGATGGGGATATACATACAATAAACCTGTGCAGGTTGCAGTGGGAGAGGATGTATAGACTGCACATTAGGCTGTTACAAATTCGAGGGCCACCATTAGGATCTCAGGAACGATAAGAGATACAGGGTTTGTTAAATTGGGGCAAAGTGACGCATTTTTATGCTTAACAATATCCCGTTTAAAAAATTTGCAGCCGTTCGTCTTTAAGCCGCCATCATCAACTTTGTTTTTTATATAGACAAAGTATTTGGTTTGAAACTAAATAAACTCGAAATTGAATTCTAAATCCAATAACATATCTCACTTTACATTTATTCTACGTTTCGAAGCGAAAAACCATCATTCACTATTTCTCCATTAATAAATACAATTTTTTTCCAAACATTCGGGGTAATTTCCGTTCGCAGGTAAGTATGCATCATTTTTTTATGATTCGCTGCGATAAAGTTGATAGAGGCGTTTTGTTAAATTAAACGTTTTGTTTTAATTCGCATAAGTAAATGTAAGTAAATTACATTAGAGAAATATTGCACAGTAAAATAAGGCCAGGCACTAATAATACCGGCCTTATTTTGACATCTGATCTTTCGCAGATGCATGGGGGTAAGGACTCCCTTAATAAGGATAGTGCCAGGCTTTATTTATGTCGGTTTTGGGTCGTGTCTTATTTTGGTCCTATTTTAACTTCGGAACTGTTCGTATAATCGAACAGCTGCCGATCACAAATACTACTTCTTTAAATGTATTTCTGTAATTGTGTAAAACAAAACCGTACAATACAAAACAATAAAGAAACTTACTAAACATTTTTTCCCATTTTTTTTAGCAATAACTCTAAATCATGGGTTCAACCACTATTTAAATAAGGCCGGTATTAATAATACCCGAGCCTTATAAGGCAACTTGCAATAATTTTCTATTAATTCTTGTAGTTTGTTTTTTTAAATATAAAAAAAATAAAAAGAATAATAATAAGTAGTAATGGAAAAAAATTCATGCATACTAATCTTTATATGGAAGTATCCCCGAACGTTTGGAATAAAATGGTATTTTTTAATGGAGAAATAGTAAATAATGGCTTTTCGGTTTGAAACGTTGCATAAATATAAATTGTGATATGTCGCTGGTTTAGAATTAAAATTCGAGTTTATTAAGTTTAAAACCAAATATTCCGTTCCTTCGAATACTTTTTTAAGTATTCCAATAAGTTCCTTTACGCTATTCGTTTTCGTATTCGAACACCTAATTTCAGTATTCCACCCAACGCTGACCTGTATAATCCACCTGCAAGCTTTAATTTAATTTAATCTAATACTCAATTAAAGATGTTGTATATTTAAAATTCTTTCTCTCACACAGTTTTGAAACAAAAACAAAAATACATTGTACGACCAACAGTTAAAATATATAACGTTTTTATAACATATATTATGTAGTGTCTAAGTAGGATACTAATGAGACAAAAATTACTAAAAAAATATATCTAAAAACATTTTCATTTTAAATTAAATTGGCATTAGATCATTAATTATATTATCTTAAATCACCTTTTTTCTAGTGACAATAATCAAATATTATCATGGTCAGTATCCAATAATGAACCAACGAAGATTGCACAACTTTACAAAGATATGTATGCAACTGATTTGCAGTTTTTACCTAGAGTTGGTGCTAGTCTTGGAAAACACGGAGATTTGATTTTAATGACGTCAGCCGATGGAAAGTAAGTTTCTTTCTTTAAGTACAAAGTTTTTGAAAAAAAATTGCATAGAGTTAGCAGAGAGCTTGGGGGAGACAATTTAAAAAAAAAAGCTACTTTGACAAAAAGACATGCAGGTTCCATTAAGTTTTATATAGTTAAATTTTTACACCATGTGTGGTAAAATTATTTTGTTGTAGGTTTCATATTATGAATAGATCTGGCAGAATAGAGAGAAGTGTTGAAGCACACAAGGGAGCAGTACTGGTTGGCCAGTGGGGTAATGATGGAACTGGATTACTAACAGGTATACAACAAATGTTTCGCTTCTGGTGTTTAAACTTTTAATCGATTGAATATATTATTTATTATACTATAGGTATTTTTACAAAAAGAAATATTTTGGTAATTACTAGTTTTAAAGTCAAAAAACTACCAAAAAGCAAAGTAAAACACCAAACAAACTGGTAGAAACACGAATACAAACGTATGGTTTCAACTATGTTTACATTTCTCTTACATTACTACGCAAGAGTAAGAGTATTCATTGTATCATGATATAGAATAACCCTTTGACATACGTATTAGAATGTTATTGGAATAAACCCACTGCATGTTTTTTTAAACCAAAATAGAAATTAAGGTAGGCAGCAAATTATAAAGGAATATGCTCTTCTGGATCAGAAGTTTATTTAGGTATTTTACACTTACATATAGTGTGAACCAGCTTGTATACAGGGTGTTATGGAAATGCTTTAATATATTTAAACCTTAAAATTCTTGTGTAAAAATAAACTGAATAAAAATTGTGAAAAATGGCGGACCACAATTAATTGCTGAGATAATGACCCCAAAATTTTATGGTCAAAATGCAAACCCGCCACTGATCTTTTTGTGTTATCCCTTTAAAACCGCTGCAAGCGGCTTTAACATATGATGAGGTCAACGAACTTGTAAAGAGGTTGCCAAATTTATATTGTCCTTAACGATTTTATTTACGGGCTGATTGTTTCAATAAAAATACTAAATAGGGCTTGATTTACCTTTTAATAGGGCATATGCTTAAAATGTCCTCCGTATATTTATTTTCCGCTTGATACTATTTCTCGCTGGCGGAAAAATGTTTCCATTGTTAAAAAATTTCTTAGCCGATTAATATCGTAATAATTGCTCAAAAACTCAACACTATTAATGCATTAACTAAAAACATACACTTTTGTGGTAGAATACCCACTGTTTTTACTTTACTTTTTAATAAAAACTCCCTTTTTATATGTTTTTAAAAGAGAAAAACCTAGTTAAACAAAACTTTGTAGAAGTGTAAAAAATAACATCGACATCTATACTGAAATTATTACCAAAGTCAATATTACCGACCGGGTAAAAATGCTCGTACAGCTGCTATCCTTTTGCCACTTATTTTACATTTACCTACATGTTTTTTTCTCTTTAGATGAGTTGTGCGGATCTATTTTTGAAACTTAAGATTCTTGTTTAATTTTACCTTAACGAATAATCATTTTTATAGGCTATAGGCTACAATTTTATTATGATTGAACACAAAGATCAGAAAAAATTAATCGCATATGTATATCAAGTCAGCGAAAAAATATAATTAACGTCCAACGAAGTGGGCCTGGGTCGTCTAGATGTGTATAAAAAAGGACGTTTGGCAACATCGTAAGTAAAGCCGTCTCCGCCGTCTTCTGCCAAGGTATTTATAGTGTTTACGTAATCAGGGACGTAGCACAGGAGCAAAAAAGAGGTATATTTGCAAAATTTAAAAAATGTTTGAATAAAAAGTACTGAGTGTGTCTCTACAGTGCTTAAAGCTTGCTTAAAGAGTCACCCATTTCAATATATTAAAGTATTTCCATAACACCCTGTATATCACAAAAATACTTTACCTAATATTTCTAAAACATTTAAAACCATAATAGGATCATTTATACTGAAAACAAGAACTGGGGGACAAAACGTTAATTCTCTCATCTTAACGTCTCTCCTCAGTTGTTCACTTAAGACAGAAGATTTCGGTTATACAATCCCGCTTTTCTAAAAGCAATTTCCTGTCATGTTTAAATGCACCGTAAAAGCTTGGGCGCTTACAATGCTATTCATTAGAGCGCGTCGTACTAAATAAGATGCTCAACTAATGAAATTAATTAAGTGGTTGAGTGGTTTAATGATTACCTATAGGATTTAAGTTATACGAAAAATAGGAAATGGTACTTCAGTTTTTTTCAGGTATTTTGGCAGATATTTTTTGGTTTCGTTAATTTCCCAATAACATTTGGGTAAGGTTCCGTATGTTAGCCAAGATTACCGATCGGTAAAGAGCGGTTTGACAGCGGTAATACCGGTGACATCGAAATGTTAAGAAACCGCGTTTCATAATCTAACCAGATTTCATAAATGGTTACGGAACGGAAACCAAAAAACCAACAACCGTGGTTAACTTACGGAACGTCACCTTGGACATGTATTCAGAAATGACAAATATTTTAAGAGCCAACACCCAATGAGGATAAACTTTTAACAAGAAGTGCCTGGATCCCCTTTAAACCTGTATTCACCAAATCGCTCATGGGCTGGACACAACTCAAAAAATCTAAGTTATGCACTAAGAACCGGTGTAAAAAGGAAAATATACATTCTTTTAAGCAGCAAAACTGGCAGAGAAAATATCAACGTAAAGGCAATCTTCGTTCAAGCAAGCTAAAGCATTTCTTATGCATTTAACTTAGAAATAAAAATGTAAACCTATTTATTTCCAAACATATTATTTTTGAGTTTTTGCCCATGAGCTAAATATTGTGATGTAATCATTTCCGTAATTCTTTGTTTACAATCGTACTGGAGGCTTCGTGTTTTTGGTATTATTATTTGTTTTTAGTCAGTAAAATTTTTGTATTTGTTTAGCTTTTACTGTTTATAGTCAAAATGAGTTGTTATTAGTAGTGCAGTTAAAGAGATTTTTAAACCTATAAACCGGGGTTATTGACCCTTGAATATTTTCAGTGGTGTAACGTATCCAAATTTAGGTGTGGGTGAAGTCGCGAGGTTGCTACACCGTTGCAGTACAAAGGTGAGTGGAAAAAAAGGTTTTCCCCTAAAATTAAAAATTGACGGGTTCAAGTGTTTTTCCTTAAATGACCTGGAGTGCCAAAAATTAGGTCTGTTTCTGTTTTCAAATGGCCATCTTGTATGGTAAATCATATAAATTTAAATTTAAGTCCTAATTATATACTTTCTTTTTAAAACAGCATTATTTTAGGCGGTGAAGATGGTTTTATTAAAATATGGTCTAAGAGTGCAATGTTACGGTCAACTCTCGTCAACGGGGAGAACTCCATATATGGAGCTTGTTGGTCCCCAGACAGCCAAAGCGTAGCTTATACTCAAGGAAAGTGTGTGGTCATAAAACAATTGGCACCAAACACAAAGCCACTAAAGGTAAAAAATAATAATAAAAAGTTCTTAGGCATGTCGATTGTAATTTTTAGTTGCGCAATTTTTTAACAAAAAAAACAGTGGCCAATACAACTTTTTAATTTTAAATATAACAACCTGTATATCATATAAATTTTTGTATTTTATAAACGCATTACGTGAACCATATTCGTCCAATTGTGACGGAATCGGAATAGGATCGGACTCAGTTCTCGTTGTGGCGGCGTTGAGTAAACATCTCTGCCGTCGCC